>JAOXJP010190114.1:0-12273 GCA_025762735.1 Platanus orientalis | reverse complement strand
CCTTCTCTCCCATATAAAAGAAGAAATCAAAAGAGAAAGAGAAACTGGTATCTTTTCGTGGTACAACATATCTCAGATAATCACCCAAAAGAGAGAAAGAAAAGAAGATAGAGAAGAATTCACGTTTTCAAGAACTGTGAATTGAGAAAGAAATATGAATGACTCAGGAAATTTTGTTGTAAGCGAGTGAGTTAAGGAAGGAGAAATGAGATTTATATACTCATGGGGGTATATTTGTCAAGATATAAGGAATCTAAAATGTCCCGGGAATAAATAAAGAAAGTGTATCAATAGAAATAACTGAAATTCGTTATTTTGGCCTTGAAAAATGCATCATCTCCTTGCTACACTTGCAATGCATTTTTTCAGGGGGCAATTGTAGAAACTCAAAAGTGTGCATGAATGTGAAAATGATATATCACTTACTACACTTTTGTCGATGAATATAGATTTTTATTTTCATTTGCCCAAGATCAACGGACTCTGTGTACTCGTCCTCGCCCAAGAAGTGTGCACGAATGCACTATTCACACTCGCATACTGCGAAAACCATAAATTGAAATCTTGATTTATCTCTTCTTAGGGTGGTTATTTTGGATAACCACGATTCTTGTAAGTCCCCAAATTGCCCAGAAGATGAAGAAATGTAGATTCTCGCATAGGAGAATCATCTAAATCTTTGAAATAAGATTTGAAGATTCCTAGAAATGTGATAAAGGAGATAGAGTTCTTCCTCAACAAGGATTCTTTTCCAAGTTCGCTTTTGAGGCCTATAAATATCAATATGAGTATAGAGATAGAGTGACAGCTACAAGGAAGAATGAAAGAGTTGAAGAAGTTCATTACAAGGAAAGTTGCATTCGTCTCTTGAAGTTCTATAAGTTACCTCTATTATCTCCCCAAGGAAGACATCATAAGGAACTTGAGGATGAATCAAGTTATGGATAAGTAAAACTTATTGGTGAATGAAGAAAGTTTATATATATATATATATATATCGTGATACATACTAAGTAACTTAAAGATAATCAGAGGTTGGCTGTGTTAAACGGCTGTAATTAACAAGTCTATCAAAGGTTGGCTCGAAACATGGCTCATCATGAGTACTTGAACTTAAGTGTTGTTTCAAGCTCGCAGAACTGAGCCTGAGCTAAGCTGCACTAGATATAACTTGCTAAAAGCTCGTCCTTAAATGTTCTATATATGTGTAAATTAATCCATAAAACCTGAACAGTGACAAATGCCAATAAAAAAAGACGAGACCACACCATATGACACGGCTAAGGTTGATTATCCTTCAAGTATGTTGCATAGTTACGATCCCTAAAATAAAGGTGACGCTGTAATGTCAATGAGATTGCGTCCATTACATGTATACCTTTCACCGAGGTATTCTCATCCATATTAACCTGGTGAAAATAAATCCGAAGAATAAAGGTTGTTATTTTAACTTGAAAACTACGTACCAATAGAGAAAGGGGCAAGGCAATGCACCACATCCCAACATTGTCTTGTCGCTAGGAATTATTTAAGCCATTGTGTTGTGGATTTGTATTTGTAACTTGCAAATTGTGTTCTTCACACACACACACACACACACACACACACAGGGTCAGTATCATGGTGTGGAGACTCTGGAGTTCAGAACCCCAGCTTCTATGTCACCATCTATGGCCCCAGATGATCAACTGAATCAGAATGAGCTTCTCTTTTCTGACGACAAAAGCTTCGTGGTGCACGGTACAGTCAAGATGGTTGTTGCGCTGCTCATCTTCGCTCTTTTCGACCTCTTTCTCCTCCTACGCATCTATCTCCGGTGCACTCGAACCACACACCACGGCGACGACTCCGACCACATTCCTCCAAGGAATTGTCCTGTTCCAATGGCTAAGGGACAGAGACATGGAAAGCCCGCACCCTTCCCAAGCTCTAAGGACCTAATTGTCTAGTGTGAGCCAAGAAAGGGATCCTTGTATTGATGGGTCACTCCCAGTAACTCAACTCAAGAGAGTATTTTTATTTGTTCGTTTGTTTGTTTAGAGAAGAAAGAGCTGGAATTACATATTGTTATTACTACCCAAGCAAGTGGAACCACTCATTAGTCAACAGTGACACTATTCATCTTTTTTATTCGCCCAGGATGCCCCACAGTTGTAATGTTCCAATTTGGAATCCATTCGGCCGGAAGACACAATGAGTAGAAATCTGAAGCTGGCCTAGCCTAGTGGCACTTCCTTTGTGCGAGGGAGGATCGGATCCGCTCCTCTTAAGGGATGGAGAGAGCGTTAGTTAAGAGGAGCGGACACAATCCTCCCTCTTAAAACATGGATCATATTCATGTATTAATGCATGTGAAACAAAATGAGAAAATAACGGCAAGAGACAATTACATAATACAATATTATTTAATGTTGTTAGGCAAGGTTGTCTATATCCACGGGTGAAAAAGATCAATAACTTCTGCTAAAATAGAGAACAAAAAAGAGCACAAAAAGCAACAAAGCAAGTTTCTAAAATACGAAGGCGAAGCTCTATGGAAAAAATCAAAGGAAACTCTCTACACAAATACATTGTTGCCTCTCACAACCAAAGTCTTGATAAAACCTTTAATTTGTCGCACTCCCAAACAGATCCCTCTTATATAATGGCACACATCTCAAGAAAACCTCAAGGATCAAACCCTCAAAATATTCTTAAAACCAGTTTTGGTCAATGAACCTGAATCGGATCATTAAACGGGTATAAACAGGTCATACCAAGTCTTTCCCTGGATCATACAAATGGGCTATAGCAGGTTGAGTTTAAGACACTTTCCCAGCAAGAATGATTAGCATTATTTTCAACATAAAAATAAAAGAGAATGAAAAAAAGGGTGTCATGTGACTTCAATGATATAAGTATATCAATTATCTTTTAAGGTTATACAGCTGAATTGAAAGAATTTATCCATCTTGCATCTCATGACTTATAACTTGGATCGATGTGCATTCACCCTTTGTCTTTATGATGACCCTTAGATTATTGTCCTATATCCCCACAAATATAACAAACAGTAAAATAGAAAAGAAAAACGAAAAGCATTTGCAGCAATTCGCACAAGCACAAACAACGAATGAACGAAAGAAAGCTACACGAGAATCTCAATTCTACCCCACCTTTAAAGTCCCAACAAGTAAATTTGATTGAAAGTCCTTACGCAAATTGCCTCCGAAGGCTAAAGACAACAACACTTACATGCATTATTGTACGCAAAAAGTAGAGCGCGTGCCTGGATGGCAATGCCCATGGTCAGACGTCTAGTCATTGTGATTAACGTGCCGTCAAAGTTTTTTCAACACTACAAGAGGTAGCGGCATAGCCTACACATAGCCCACAAAAAAGAAGAGTAGTGGGCTGAATAGTCATTCCCGTCGGTTTCACTGTTACGTGTATTTGTTTCTGGGTACGGCCGTGTGCCTTCGTCATTGGGTTGATATCCTCTGCAACGTGAAGATACCTGCTGGGGTTAGAGCCAGCATTCATGGAGCACCATGCAGGGGCAGAGCCAGGATTTTCTAATAGGGGGACAAGCCAAAGGGTTATGTGCATCCCCTTAACAGATGCCAATGATGAGCCCACAATCAGAAGTGATATGTCATATCAAAAAAGTGAAAAACACTCTAAAAAAATGTAAATCATTTTTTCAATGTCACATGTCACCTGCTGGTAACAGACACACTGTTGACACCGATTAAGGGATGCACCTAATCCATTCATGAGACAAGGATTTTCTAGGATTTTAAATTATCTCTAGTATCAATGAACATGTACCACTCCATTAGCAATCAGGGCGTGACACATGGTCTCACAAAGGTTGTTGAGTTTATATACATGAGGCAGAGAAGGGTATTGTAGTATATATGCTTGTGTATTTATTAATTGAAATGGTTGTTCTCACCAAGATTTGGAGTCCAATACACCAGGTGACTTTACATGGAATAAAATGGGTAGTGGTTAGATGAAATTTTAAATTCCCACTCATTTTATTTCAAATGAAGTCATTTGGCACCTGGACACCATCTTGAGTTTTATACACTCTTTATCTAATATTGTGTCAAAGTCTAAGCAGAGACTGAAGTGGTACCAGTTCAGTCAAATTAGAGGTGACGTGAACTCATTTCTTGGTAAGAGGGGGGGGCAACTTATTCCAATCATGAAGTATTCACACATTAAAAAGGCAATTGATTCCAATCATGAGGTACACACATTCAAGTGGGGCAACTCACACATTAAGAGGGGACAATTGATTCAATCAAGCATAATATCTTGCCAGGACCATTA
Organism: Platanus orientalis; assembly: GCA_025762735.1. Taxonomy (NCBI): domain Eukaryota; kingdom Viridiplantae; phylum Streptophyta; class Magnoliopsida; order Proteales; family Platanaceae; genus Platanus; species Platanus orientalis. The sequence continues at coordinate 7,953 of JAOXJP010190114.1, read as the reverse complement.
TTATTACAAGGGTACTCATACATTGACGGGGGCAAGCATAATATCTTGTCAGGACTTTTATTATTACAAGGGTACTTATACATTGAGGGGGGGCAGTTGCCCCCCCTTGCTTCTATGTGGCTCCGCACCTGGCACCATGTGCTGTCAGTCAGTAGCTGTAGTACCTAACAGCACATGGCGCCCCATGAGTCGTGGCTGTCACTACCTGACATCATATAGTGCCTCATGAATGATGACTCCAACCCCGGCATAAATCTTCACATGGTAGAGGATATCATCTTTTCATCATTACTGTCACTTGAAGTGGGACAAGTGTGAACTAGTAATCAGAACTGAGAACCCTAACAGGTGACACCACTTTGCACTACTCACCCTAAAACCCCATCCAGGGATTAGACTGGGGTCTTCCAAGACATATGCGTCAGCAGCCAGAGCATTGGGCATTGGCTACGTCATATGCTGGTGAGCAAAGAGGATAAAAAATGCTCCCCTTAACTAATGCAAACCGCTGCTTCCAGTTAGGCAGCGGGCACATCAGCTCCAAAAAGTAAATATGCACTCAATCAAAAAGTGTAAATCACTTTTCAACACTGATGTATCTGATCCCTGATAGGGTGCGGCGGTTAGCATTAGTTAAGGGAAGCGCTCATAAACCGATTCCACTTGTGATATCAGGATCCTATTTGGCCTCCTTATGGCCTGTCATGGCCTAAGAGGTCAACATGTCACCAAAAAAAGGAGATTGGTTTTTCAATACCTCCTTTTTCAGTGACGTGTCCACCTGTTAAAGTAGACAGGTCCTAACAGGCCATTAGAAGGCCGGACAGGATGTGTGGTGTCCAAACTAAAGGTCTCTCTCTCTCTCCTTTCTTCCTTTAGCACCAATTGAAGTAGCGCATAGATTTGGTTGTGGAGAAGGCTTGCAAGTTGCAACTACAAATCTACAACACATTGGCTTAATACCTTTTCACAGGGCAAAACGAATTAAGGCTCTAAAAATGCCTTAGCAAGATGATTCAAACCTTACCCTCGTTTAGGAATGTGAAAGTACTAATTAACCGTCTGATCTGATGTCTACCTGGTCGTTTTTTCTTTGACAATATATATATCACTTTCAGATGTTATGGTCTCTAGATCCTAGGGCGTGCATTCTCCCATTGGTCTGCATTATGGGATATACATAATACAAAAATGAGACCCATAAATTGAATGAGTTTGAGTTTTGGTTAACGTATTACTCCATCATCATGTGGGCCATTTTATTTGAATTGACACCATTAATTTAGGGTGGTGGACCTTGGGGCACTTTTGTCTCTCCCCAGCTCAACACTGGACCAGAAACATGTCCATCACCAATGCATGAGCGATACGTTGAAAGGTAATGGCAGTGGCAGCACCAATGGATGAACGATACACGTCAAAAGGTATAGGGGCCAGTGGACGGCACCACGAAGCCAAACACAGTTAGCATGGTTTGGACAATTTCACGGAATTTACAAACCAAGTCCTTGATTGTGAATGTACTGTTGACCCTCATTTCATTTGGGGTGATATTATGTATATTCCAACTTTGTACATTCACAAGCAATCACATCCTCTTTGACTTAAACTCCTTTCACCTTTCCGTGAAAGGAAGGGAATTTATAGTTTTCTGTATTGCAAGATCCACTTTATATTTGTATGAACGCTGTCAAGGATGGATCCTCTACAAGTATGTGGATACTAAGTTAATTTTATATACGAGTTTGGATCCTCTACGGCATGCCTGAGTATGATGTTAGAGTGCGGCCACTCTACACTTGACACAGCAGCAGAATCAGGGATGGAAAGAAAACTACGAAAGAATTTTGGAGGAAAATGTTTTGTGATGGAGAAGTGTCTGTAGTGTGTATGGTGAATGATAAGCTGACATGTATCGTGGTTGGGGGTAAAAAACATCCAAAAAGGTGTTCAGATGAAAAAGGTGGGAAGCAAATGTTTTATGATAAAAACGCCTCTTTAGTGTATATGGGACAAGAGTTGTGTTTGGGGGTAAAAGGGTCTAAAAAAGTGTTCAGTTGAAAAAGTAGGTGATCAATAAAAGACATCAAAATCAAAAACATATCATGTGTCAATCAATGGCATGCCTTTAAAAGTTGTCTCAAAACAGACAATCATTCTCTAAGTGTTCCAAAAGAGTGGCTCACAAGGGGGGTGGCGTAGAGGATATCAGCCCCCAAAAGAGACTAAATTCAAAAACCCATCATGTGTCAATCAATACACGTATATAGAGGTCTGTATTAACACAGACAATCTCCTTTTTAACTCTTAATCTTTTACTTCTCAACAAGTAACTTGTTTGCCCATGCACTCGTGCTTGGGTGGCTGCTGCCTTCCTCGCAGAAGATAAGGTATCCCTTGATGAAAAAAAGTAATCTTTCTGGTCTTTGATGGAATATTTTTATTAAGGGAACTCCACAGTAAACACCAAAGTGATTACGGGTTTTAGTGTAAATGAGGACCCTCATATCCTCAGACACACACACCCATTCCACCGATATGGGACACAAGTAAGTCGCTTGAAAACCCTTATACAAAGGGCCTGATATCCTCTGTGCCGCCTCCCTCTGCAACACTTGGGGGCCGTCGAGGCAGAGAGGGGGATTCAATTCACTTTTGGAGTTGTCACTTCACCCCCAAAAAGTGAATTGATTCCTCCCCTCTGTCTCGGCTCCCGAGCATCGCAGAGGGGGACGGCGCAGAGGGTATCGCCCCTATACAAAGTGCCTTTAAAGGCAAAAGACGCCAAAATACACATGCATTATTATTGTACGCACAAAGGGAGGGTCACCGTAAGGTCTGCGTGGCCGGTTGAGATCGTCTCTGTCCACAAATGTTCTTGTGGGCTTCAAGAGACCTACACAACATATACCTTTTTTGTACGTCTCCTGGAGCTGTAAGATTATTTGTTCCGACTGGTGAGAGTGCGTCTATTACATGTACATATTTCACCGAGGTAAACTTATCCATATTAACCTTATGAAAATAAATCCAAAGAAGAACAGTTGATATTTTAACTTGAAAACTACAAACCAATAGAGAAAGGACCAAGGCAATGCACCACATCCCAGCATTGTCTTGTTGCTAGGCATTATTAAAGCCCTCTGTTAGTTTTGTCATGTGTTTTCCAGTTTATATAGCAGATTTGTAGTTGTAACTTGCAAGTCGTGCTGAGAGAGAGAGAGAGAGAATGGATCAGTTTCATGGTGTAGAGACTCTTGATTTCAGAGTCCCAGCTCCCATGTCACCATCCATGGCACCTGACGATCAACAAAATCAGAATGAGCTTCTCTTCTCTCGTGACAAGAGTTTCACTGTGCACGGCAAAGTCATGATGGTTGTTGTGGTGCTCCTCTTTGCTCTTTTCCTCTTCCTTCTCTTATGCATCTATCTCAGACGTACTCGAAGCCCGCACCATGACGACGACTCCGACCACATTCCTCCCAAAATTTGTCCCGTTCCGATGGTCAAGGGACAGAGTCATGGAAAGCCCGCTCAGTTCCCAAGCTACAAAGACTTAATTCTCGAGTGTGAGCTAAGAGAGGGATCCTTGAATTGATGGGTAACTCCTGGTGACTATGTTCTTTTTCTAGAGAGAGAAAGATTATTATTTCCGTAACAAGAGAGAAATAAGCTAGAATAACATGTTTTTACTACTACCAAGCAAGTTCATTATTAGAAAATAGTAATGGCTCCAGGCGGAAGCCTAATAATTGGAAGAGCACTTGGGCTAGGAAACCACTCATCACACTCAACAGTGACACCGGCATTGAAATCATTTAGCCTATGTTGTTCTCTCTTTTGCCTTCGGAGGCACTTTGAATAAGGGCTTTCAAGCAAGTTAATTGGTGGGACGTAAAATATGAGGAGTCCAATATCTCTTTTACTTTTGTTTTTGATTGTTTATAGGTGTGCAAATTACAAATATCATTGTTTTTTCTTTAGATTGTGCCTATGGATTGCCCTTAGGGATTTTAAGTTTGTTAAATTGAAATATGCTAAAATGGTATTCATTGAATTAAATTCTGTTATTTGGCTCAACTTGTTTATGTTCATGAGTAGGTGAGTATACAATTTTTTTTTTCTTGATCCGCCTCACACTTAAGGACATTAATTAAGTGAAGCCCAAACCTTTACTTTCCTCCTAAATTACCATTGCAATCATGAAATGATGGTCGGTAGGTCCTAATCTGGATCACCCGACCCAAAATGAGATCAACTGAATCCAATTTGATTTGACCATGCATGTAGATTGTCATTGGCATATAATTAATGGATCTATGACTAGGTTTGTTAGATAAGGATTGGTTAGATTGGCAAAGTTCAGTCGAATTGACCGGATAGCCATGAATCAACCAAATCATCATAAGTCATACTAGATTGTGGATCCAAATTAAACTCGGGATTTGTTGGGTTGCAAATCCCGATCTTAAAAACCATGGCTACAACTCTCATCTTGCTGAAGAACTTTGTCATTTTTTTAAGGCTCAGTTCTTGAATCTAAAATTGTTTACAACAAACTTGAATCAATAGGTTAATTGGGTTCCGTCTCGGTCAAGCGGAGACAAGGAATTGACGGATGGTACATTTCTCCTAAAGATTTCAAATCAGTCAAAATATGCTATATTTTCTAAGTATAAATTTCCAATGCCGCCCTTTCTTATGTATCCAAAAGACAAAAGCATCATTTCTATCTCCCAAATTTCTTGTTTAACTCCATAATTTCACCAATCCAAACACAGTGTGTCATAAGTAAAAAAAAAAAAAAAAAAAACAAAGGGAATGCACATCAATCCATGTACTAGTACCCAAAGACCAAGATAGATAAATTATCTCCACACAGCTGTATGACAATTATTGGAAGGTATGCCATAGCTGATCAATCCGTGCGAAATACTACTTGGACTTTGGAAATGCAAATAATTTTTTGTTAAAGTATCTCTAATTCTCTTAGGAAGCCTTCTGCCACCCTCTCAAAAGAAACAACTAGTTGGACCACCCTTGCAATCATCCATTCAGATTGAACTCGACCTAGGAGGTATCCTATGTAGAAACAAAATAATTGAGTGGAGTATCTTACCTTACATGGGCATCTACATCTTGAGAAAAAGGCCATTAACTAGTGTTGGTCCCATAATTCCGGGTTGTTGGGACGGGTGGACCAGAAACAGACCTAAAATTTGTCTTTATTTTTGTACAAAAAGGCTGCTCACGAGTCACGAGGCTCGAGCCCATGTTTTCATGCTGACCGGCCGAACCACTATCATTGCACCAAAGCAATGACCCTGGACCCATGTCTTGATGCATGATGTATATACATTAGTTAGTTATGATTCAACTATAAGCATGAGGGTTTAACTTATACGGTAGACATGGTGTGAGTTATATCTAACCTCTCAAATCAAAACATACCATATAGAGAATTTTTAGACCAAACATGTGAGTTGGACTTAAATTTTTTACATTCAACAAAATGGATTTCTTCCAAAAACAACATGAAAATAATTCTATTTTTATTTATTATTATTATTGTCTAGTAGGACCCTTGTCCTCTCTCCTGAAAAGATCATGCCGAAACCACTCATACATATTGTGGGTACTGGCAAACAGACCATTAGTCTGAAAACAAAATGTCATGAGTAGAATGATGCAAGTTCTTCTTGATGCCAATGAGGGACCCGCACCGATTTTACTTGACAACATGTACCCAAATATGCTCTTTATAGATATTGGTTTGATTACCATGACGTGACTACTTAAACCAACCTTAGCTGAACAATTGTCTAATATATAAACATGTGGCTGGCATGCACAAAATCCAGACTTTACTGTTACATTTTATGAGGGGAGTTACAAGGAGATCTGCATGCACTTGCCAGCGTTTGATCCCCCCCTTGTGTGGCCATTGAGTGGCTCACAAGGGGGGTGGCGTAGAGGATTTCAGGCCCATTTATGTATATGGACACATTATCATATCAAGCTTTTCTGTCTTCCTTGGTGGGGCCCTAGTACTAGACTAGCCCTTGAACCATAAAACCTAACGGGTTCGGCTGGGATTTGCTGGACCCCTTAAAAAATGCCCAAGGTCTGCCGTGCATAAGGGACAGACATATCAGTCTTGGAAAAGTGATTTATACCTTTTAGGGGGTGAGGATTATCATTTTTTGGTACTGATTTGCTGCCCTTGATGCAGGGCATACCTTAGGCATTTTTAAGGGGTTGCACCAAATCCTCATGGAGTGGGTTCACTATTGAAACCTTGGAAAATCTGCAAGGATTTAGTGCTCCCCCTTAATGAATACCTAAAGTCCTGCATGTAGGGGGACACAACATGTCAGAAAAATGATTTAAATTTTTTGGGGAGTCGATTTTTACTTTTTGACGTGATGTGTCCCCCCTACATGAGGGAGGACTTTAGGTGTTTCTTAAGGGGATGCACCAAATCCTAGGGCTTGAAATATATATGAAAAAAGTCAAAACGGGGAATCATACAAAGGAAAGGATCTGCTATACCCAATTTTTCTCTTCCCTCATGTCCCACATACAAAAGTGAGATATATGGGGTTAAAACTGTAAAACAGTTTTCAAATGGCGAAAATAGGTACCATAAAAATGGGTTTCACAGGATTAAAAGCATAAAAACAAGTGTTCAATTAACATTTGCTCCCTATTTAAAAGAGGCATCAAATTTTAAAAATCATTACATGTCAGCCTATGTGTGGGGACACAGAGGAACTTACTGTTTTGAGTGTAGCAAATCCTTTCCCTTCATACAATAAGGGGATCCATGCCAATACAAAGTTTAGTACTGCTGTTCCTCAAAGTTAATTAAAATCTTTCCTATCTATATTCTACTCTATTAATCCCATTAGTCAAGTGAAAAAATAAATAAACTTGTCTCTTAGAGATTAAGTGCAAAATATAATAGAAAATAAATTAATAATTTTAAACTTTGGTACATAAGAAAAGACAAAAATATAATTGGATAAGAATGACTGTAGATAAATAATAAAATAATTGCACTGTGAATGGTAAAAGAAACGGTGATGTGATAATATCATTGAATTTTTTGAAGAAAATATATAATTAACATAATTAGTGCATATATACAATAAGAAGGATTAATGAAAGAATGAAGAAGCAATTTAAAGAACACTTAGATTCTAGGAGGGGCTTAAATGGGCATATAGAGAAAGCTAATAAAGAACATGAGTGAGTACAAGATACAGATTCCTAGAAAGGGGTAAGATGAGAGATGTAGAATTTATAAATATTTATTATAATCTTACAATATCAAACACTTATTTTGATAATTAATGACATTTAACGACTTTTAAAAGTGAATAAAATAGGAAGCAATTTTTTCTCATGTAGATTGATAATATATTTAACATGTGAGGAAATTCGGAAAGGTACAAATAAAACTAAAAAACTAAGAAAACAATATGTAAAGTTAAATTATGGGAGCAAATGTATGTTTTGTCCAAAATTTTGTATGTCCTACCGTATCCTCTCACCATAGGCTGACACGTGATGATTTTTTTTATTTTTGGTGCCTCTTTTTAAATAAGAAGAAAATTTTCATTTGAACACTTTTTTATACAGTTTTAATCCTATACACCCACTACAAGAAAAAAGACTTTTCGCGTCAACTAGAGTTGACACAAAAAATTATAGGTTGATGTGAAAAGTACTTTTGCAGTCAACTGTTTAGTTAACGCAGCCTGATGCAGTAACTCGTGACGTATAAAGTCTTTGCATCAACTTTGAAAGTCGCTGAGGAAAGGAGGGCTCTTTGGCAGCAACTAAAATCTTTTCACGTCAATTTTTAGTTGACGCCAAAATATTCTTTTTACGGCAACCATAGTTGACGCAAAAAGATAATTTTTTTTCACAGCAATTTCGGTTGATTCA
>JAOXJP010190103.1:0-12273 GCA_025762735.1 Platanus orientalis | reverse complement strand
ATCCATTTTGTATTATTAATATATGTAGAACTATGTTTTTAATGAAAAATCAAGAGTTTTAAAAGAAGATTTTATTCCTAAAATTGCGAAAGCTATTTTAAGAATTGTTTTGATCTTCTAAATAATTTTAGAGGTAATGATGTATTAATTTGTAAGAAGTTATATGTCTAATCCTTCGATTTATTCTTAGTGATTTTAAATCCCATTTTTGTAAAAGAAAAGTATTGATTTTTACATCCCATCATTAGTGATTCTCAAGAGTATTGTTTTGGACGGATTTTATATGCCTTGAAAACATGTTCTATAGATTATGTCTAATTGGATCAAACATGTTCTCATATGTCATTTTGACTTAAGTAACGTAAATGATTGTTTTGTGTTGCTTTTATGAACTATATGGTTTAATTGAAACTGCAAGAGAATGATATATACTGTTAGAAAGTCATATTGCCTATTAACGAGAATTATTGATAGAACCATTTTCACCTAGATATAATCGGTGTGAACTGTGAAGGATCCTTATTGCTTGCCACATAAGAGATAGTAATAACCATTTTCACCTAAGTATAATCGGTGTGAACTGAACCTTTCTCAGCTGGGTGCTGCGAATTGGACCATTCTTAATTAGGTTTAAGTGTTGTGAACTAAACCCTTCTCACCAAGGTGTAAATGGTGTGAACTGTTATATGTTATGGCTTCATTGCAGATATATGTTTTGTTATATTTTATTCTATTCTGACTATAATATGAAATATGATCTGATTCATTCCGTTCTGTAAATATAAATGTATATGTTATCACTGATTTCTGTTTTGTATATAAAACTGTAATTTTTATTAAATGTTTAGTAATGTATACGATTGATTTATGAATTATTATATATATTGAATTGTAAATATAAAAGTATCTGTTTAGTTTCTAAAATCATGCTAAGACTTGATCTATTATTTCCTTAGTTTACTATTTTTTTGTTAAGTATGTAAAACTTACCCCAATTTAACACCACAGATGATGAGAAAATTAAAGGAGTAACTATTCCAGATAGAGACAATTAGAGACCAGACACTTATTTATTTCAATTATTTAGATTAGAGACTTTATTTCAATTTAGTTGTGTTATTTCAATTTAAATTTCAAATAATGTACTAAGTTAGAGATTTTTAGTATTTGATTTTAGTTGACATATTTAATTATGTCAGACTATTTATTTAATTGAATGTAAATGTTTGATATTGTTTATAGATTATTTACAGGATTATGATTTATGAGTTATGAGATTTTATACATGTCCGGTTTATGAAAATGTGATTATTGGAAAGCAATCGATGTATTATTCTACTGCGAATGATTGTAAAGAAAGTAAAAAATTTATACAATTAAAAATAAATGAATGAAAAATGAAGTGATATGTTAATGTCACGTGTAAAATTCATAACTCTACTGATATAGGTTTTAGGGCGTGACAATGTAAGTCACTTTTTCAGCACTGATGTGTCAGCTTTTAATGTCAGTCTCACCTTAGGGTGACTTTAGGGGTCACACCAAACTCCAAGGTGGGTTTCATGTGGGTTTATATTTTGGGTTTTTTGGGTTTCGTGCCACTAAGACTATTCATCGTGATCTCTGTTTATTTGCTCATAGTAAAACCTCTCTTCTTGTTATTTTTCCCATGGAGGTAGGCTTCAAGCTAAACCACATAAATTGTTTGTAAGCTTTGTTTGATTGTTATTTTTTTTTTCTTCTATTTTGTTGCAGATTCCAAATCTAGGCTTCTGCAAAATATGGGCAATCTATTTTCTTCTGTTTGTTCACTAGAAATCAATTTCATTTAACTTCTATAAGAGTCCCATTAGAAGATTCTACCAAAACCGGGAGAAGTTACATTACAATGTAGCCTCCTTCGACACATTTCATTGCAAAATTTTAGACTCCTCCGACACAGAAAAGAATAATAAATAGATAACATAGGAACCGAAATCCGCTACCTCCCTAACGATGTTCTTGAAGATAGAACCTTACCGGCCAACAAGAACTAGCTGTCTCTTGAGGCAGGCTTGAGTCACCCCCTTCTTTGTGAGAGATCATGTGTTCAAACCCAGGAAGAGGCAGGTTAGTTTCCTTGAATTATGCAGCTGCACCACACGTTAAAATTAAAGTTGCGAACTGGGTTGGGCTGGCCTGAAACACAATTACTTTGGCTGCTTTCGCAGCCTTCATATTGTGTTTGATTTCACAAAACATCATACTTTCTCCAGTTCCACCATCTGGAACTCGTCAAAATTTGAATGGGCTGGGATGGGCTAACTTTGGTTTGGGCAAATTTTGGGCCTGTCTTTCAGGCTTGAACAATATATAGCTGAGTTCCATCAGGCCTCAGCCCAGCCCAAAGCCCATCCCATCCTAGCCAGAACTATAGTAACATTTACTTGCATAGCCTTGCCCAAACTTGGCCCAACCTCTCAATTGTAACTCGGTCCGAACTCATACGACAGGCCGTTAAGTTTGGGCCAGCCCAAATCTATTTTTAAATTGGGGCAGGTTCAGGCTGAATTTGGCCTGACCTTTGCCCGGCCCATCACAGCCCCACTTTCAGCCCTAGTTAAAAATCCTCAATTAGCAATTGCACCAATTTTATATCAACACAGAATCATATAATGCTTATTTATTCAATTTTAGTTGGTAAGTTACAACGTAAACTGCAAACCAAGGAAGATACAGTGTTTAGTGTTTAATTAGTGCATAAGTTAGAAGTAATATGAACATGTATCCATCAACCATGGAGAGCTGATTTACGTATTAAAAAAGAGAATGAAGTTAGGTTCTTTTTATGCATTAGGATACCATGAAGGCATTGAAGACCGAACTACTATGGATATAATCACGTTTTCATACATGTAACGAGGCTCGTAGAATAGACAACAACATTATTATGATTATTCTAATAACACCAACTACTAATCTCATGACGGGTTTTTGATTATATAATCTGCTAGGGAAATTCAATACGCAATCTAAGCAATCAAGGAGGGAAATTAAGTCTTAAGAAATAAACTAAGTTTACATGTTGGACCTTTAGTTTTAGCGATACTATTGATGAGTAATCACATTGCCTGATAAGTCAACACGTTTAACATAATAAACCACCTTAATGCATTGGATTAGGAGTTAGGACGTCGGTTCAACAATAGAGTGACATATTATTTACCATAACAAAAAAAAAAAAAAAAAAAAAAAAAAGAGGTTACTTGTAATTACAAATATCAAATGAACTGGAAGACCTACATCTGAAGACTTTCTCGTGGACCATTAGCTTCGACTTCAATCACTGTTCAAGAATTCAATTTGCAAATCCACAGATTGAATATTTGCAGCAGTTACCCATGAGAAAAATCTCTCAGGTTTTCTAGACGGGTGGTGCATAAGCCCACACTTTCTGACAATGGACTTGTAGGAATGTCTGATGATCCAAATGGTTTAAGAATCTAGCTTGAAGTGTTCCATCAGTACTATGACATTTGGCCTATTAGTTAGGTTAGGCGCACCACTTCTTGAGCTTTTAAGTCATTGAGGGGATGACCTAGGGCGAAGGCAATTTGGACCAAAATGAGAGTTGTTATGGTGTAAAAAAGGCTTTCATGGACTAACATGTGAGCCGTCACAAGTTGAAAAATGCTATCTATTTAGAGTGAAAACCAACACAAGATAAAAAAAAAAAATGGTTACCTGAACAGGAAGGCCAAAAGTTTATCTTAAAAAAAAATAAATAAATAAGAGGTCAGAATGAGTGCTGCCATAGAATGAACTGCCGAGATGTTGGCCACAGAGTGATTGAGTAATAAGATCCTAATGATTTAAATGGCTTAGCCTGATCCATTGCATCAGTCCTGGGGCTTTTAGCGTATTGATTAGGTTCATAACATAATGAGGGTGTCGCATGCCAATTGGTACTCATTTTTTCCTCCATCAACTACACTAGACTCGATCCAATTGCATTCCGATCCGTACCCAAAATTCAAAACGAATCAAAGGCAATGGAAAGATTCGGCTATTCTGTTAAGTCATGAAGTGATTGGCAAGGGTTTTTCAAAGCATATAAGCACAGGGTATTTACAATTCCTTAAGGTGCAACAAATTAGACAATATTTAGAGGTCCTCATTAGATAACCGCACCTATATCCTCCCTCATCAAAAGCAGCTAAGAAAGCTAGCAATTTAAACTAGCTTCGAGGTGAGGACAAGTTTCTCAGAGCATTTGTTCAAATCCCTGTTACGAAACTTCTTCCTTTTTAATTTTTTTTATTTTATTTAGGTGAAAACGTACCTCATAATGGTAAACATTAACACTAAATATGGGTTGGCTTCTCAAAGTTAATTACTTCATCAACTCACCACTTTCCAGTCATAATAATTTTTTTTCCCAAGTCATAATAACACATTATAGATTTTTTTATGAATTAATAAACAAATTAATCTTCTAGATGTAGTTTCTTTGTTGTTTCTATAAATTAATTTGAATCAAGTAATAACCACAACCACCGAAGACGTGCTAAAGGAAAGTATCCCGGGAGGAAAGTTGATAGTTAGTTCATATACAAGGACAAAAATATAATTAGTATGTCAAGTGTACAATAAAGTAATAGCACCGTCATCTTGTCCCCTTTGAAAATCACGACTGTTTTGCTTCATTCATGCCTGGAACCACTCGAAAGGATATGAGGGCAAGGAACCTCTCTTGATCTAAGATAAGAATATGAACCAAAGCTTTCGAATAATTAAATCAACCCATGTTTCAATGTCATCAACTAGTTGGTGCAGTTGATCTAATATTAATTTATAGAAGCAAGAAAATATGTATGTAGAATATTATCAAAGAATCACTAAGGTTATAATTTGAAGAAAAATAGTATGTTTATACTATTAAAATCTTAGAATTGTGTACATTTAAGTTAAAATGCTGCTGATTAGAATTGACTATGTGTTGTGTGGAAACCTAGATTTGGCATGGTATGCAATAAAGAAGAAGAGAGAAAATAATGCAAATAGCCATCACACACAACAAGCACAACAAGAACAAGATAATTTATGTGGTTCAGCTTGAAACCTACGTTTACGAGCGAAAATGGAGAGAGAGCTTTCACTATAATCGAAAACAGAGATTACAATATTAGACAGTGCAACTGCCTCTTCCAATCCAAGACACTATAACAGCTTAAGAGAAGAAGCCCTTTTGCTCAATAGGTTTAAAACCCTAAAAAACATACTTGTCAAAACCGTGTCAATTCAAAACACGTTCCAAAAAGACTCTCGGCTGAGACTCATGTGACTTCCAGTCACTGCCTTAACAAATCTTTACATTGGCTTGAATTCTACCAAGGTTACATAATACAGAAAACTCTACTAACATCTTCTCCACACAATCCTAAAGGATAACTTTGAATATTGCAAACACCTATATCTTTGACAAGACATAGAACTTGTGACATGTGCACTTCATTCTACCTTGACTCACATTTTGAGATCACATTGGAGAAAATCTACACTTATCCTCCTTAATGAACTCTATGTCATATAGACTTGGAACCCACTTCTACCTTAAACCTGAATTATAACATGCTTGTTATCACCACAAACAACCATTAGTCTTGAAAAATCATTGCTACACATACTATGAAATCAATTCGACCCTGATACCATTTAACTTAATCATAACACGACCAATGCACGTGTAGTTGCCTAGAGTCAAATCGCCTAGTCAACTCCAGAAAGGAACTTCAATTCATTCTCTCCAACCACAAGAACTGTCTCACCATCATTTACCACCTAAAAATTTGTAACACTTGTCTTTACCCAAACTGTGAAAGAAACCTTACACAAACACTTGTTATTCCTTGCACTCCATTTCCCACTATCTGTCAAAGTCAAAGGAACATTATGAATCACCGTATTCTCCATCAGATGATACAAATTATCACCACACTTTTCTCTCTTCATCAAGACCAAACAATCACGTGTGATTTTCATGACTCTACCTACAACCCTTGACTTCCAACTAGCCTAAAGATATTAAAAATTTTCACATCTTTGGGACATATGCCACACCACCCAAAGTACAAACTACTCTATCAAACATTTTGATATTCACCGTCCCAATACCCATGACATCACAATTAAACCTGTCATCTAAAGAAACAAAACATGTATTTTTCTCGTGGAACATATCAATTTTTTTTTGAAGAAAATATAAACATGACAATCTGAATCTAATATTCATTCATAATGAGAAAATGTGTCGATACCTTTAGAGACTGTGAGAACATCTCTAATGTATTCCTCATGTTCCTCTGTCAATGCTATACTAGGACTATCACATTTTTTCTTGTTAGCACGTTCTGGATAATCTCTCTTCATGTGATCATATTCTTTGCAACAAAAATACTACATCTTACCATTTCCTCTAGATTGACCTTTATCACTTCCAAAACCTTTTTCCCTTGTTATTCTTTCCCACAAACAAACTTTCTGTTTGTCCTTCATCTTCTTCTTGAGATACTTTTTTCCTCAATTCCCTAAAATGCAAGGATGTCTTAACATCTCCATGGAGATTGTATCATTTCTATAGAGTAAACAAAGTGTACATATGATGATGATGTAGGTAAAGAGCATAAAACAATGATAGATTGATCTTCATCATCAATTTTAATATCAATGTTTTTTAAATCTAAAATGATTTTATTGAATTTATCCAGATGACCTTTTAGAGACGTACTTTCTTTCATCCTCATTGTATAGATGCGTTGTTTTAAATACAACCTATTCATAAGAGACTTTGTCATGTACCTGCTTTCCAACTTAGCCACATCCCAACCACAGACTATTCATCTACAGCTTCTCGCAACACCTCATTAGCCAAGCACAACTAAATCGCCTTGAATGCCTTGAGGTCAAGTTTCTCTCTGTCGTCTTTTAACATTGTTGTAAGAAGTTTTTTCTTCCTCACCAATGTTTTGATTAGTCATTGTTAAACCAACAACACATGCATCTTCATGTGCCACAGACTGATGTTGTTTTACCCGTCGAATTTCTCTATTTTGTATTTTGCAGCCATGTCGAAAAACTTCAATCTCAACCTAGGGCTCTAATACTAGTTTGTTGTATAGAAACATAAATTTGAAATTGTATTCAACAAAGAAAAAGGGAGAAAAAAATGCAAACCAATAAACATGTAAAGCAAGAAAACGATTTAACATGGCTCAGCTTAAAGCCTACGTCCACGGGTGAAAACATAGAGAAAACTTTCACTATAATCGAACATAGAGATTACAATGAACAGTGTGGCTACTTCTTCCAATCCAAGACACTCTTATGACTTAAGAGAAGAAGCCCTTTTGTTAATTAGGTTTAAAACCCTAAATACCTCACTTGTCAAAACCGTGTCAAGTCAAGACACCTTCCAAAAGGACTCTAACTTGTGTGGCTTTAGGTCACCATCTCAATACTATGTAATCCACTAATCCTTTCTAAAAGAAAGAACGGAAAGGAAAATCTTGAGGAGAAAAAACAATTTAAAAAGAAAATGCTTATAGAAAAGCTAAGGTACATGAGAAAAACATGAAACAATACAATAGAATAAAATTTCAGCTAATAATACAACAATTTGCAATGGCATACAATAAGAGACGAAATCATCTACAGTTTGAAATCACTTTACTGTCCAAACAAACCTATCACAGCCACAAAAGTGGTTGTGATTTGACCAAATTTTGAAATTCAAATGGCAAAGCTGTCATGTCACACGGTAGTTAGGGGGCTTTGGCTTCCCAAAAATTTGCCACAAATCCTTTCATTACAAGAGTCTCTTGCAGCATTAGTTTCTCTGAGTTCCTTCCTCAACTAAAAAGGTAGATGTTCAGAGAACCATTTTGCCTTGTGGGTTTAGAGAGTATCTAATCTTGCTTGTTCTTTGCCAAAGATTATGCAGTAACTTTATTTCTTCTTGCTTGTTCTTTGGTAAAGATGATGAAATAATTTTTTTTCTTTCTTCTTTTTTACTTATTCATGTGAACTAGTTTGTTAGATTGCTGATTTAATCAAACAAATTAAACAGGAAAGGCAATACTGGCACGACACCAATTAAGGCGTGTAAACACAAAGCACCATGAAAATAACATTTTACAGTAAAATCCACCCCTTAATATCGAATGGGGGCTCTGATTTAAAGTAGGATATCAACCGTGCATTGTCTTTACGCGCATTAATTAACAAACCTTGTTTAATTAGAGAAAGAGCTTGTCGACAGAATGGGTTCAATTCAAACGATCTTTTAGACATAGAATTACAAAAAATAAAGGTTATTCATCCATCCCAGTTGCTGACGGCACAGCCCTTCAACGCGTTTTATTCTTCCAATAAGAAAGAGTCAATTTTGTGCAGCTTGACTGAGAAAACAGCCCTTCTTTGTTTTTAAGGTGAAGAGGTCACGAAAGGCAACTTTGCACCGAATTGGAATTGGAATTGGAATGATGACGTCTGATATAGACAAAAATGATACAACCATAAGAGCCTAAAAGTTTAAAAGTATAAAATTATTAGAAAACCATGGAGCCTGTAATTGTCATGATAAACTTTTTTTTTTAAAAGGAACTATGTGTGTGGTTCCCATCCCGCCTATTGCCATGTATTCTTTGTACTTTTTCTTTAGGAAGGTGGAATTTTCATCCTTTCATGAGTTACGAGAGCACAATAATATATATTTTTTTATATCTATATTTTTTATAAATGGCACAATAATACCGATATGCTTGTAAGAAAATGAACCATTTTGGAGTAAAAAACATGTAAGGAATTACCAATTAATTTTAATTGTGAGTGGCCTCAGATGTTTTATTTTATTTTTTATTTATATAGTTAGTTTGGCCTGATTTTTTTTTTTTTTTGATAAATAAATCATACATTGAAATTAGTGAAAAAGAGTCTACCCAAGAGCAGATTCATCAAAATACAACGCATCACCCAACCAAGAGAGAGGGGAAGAGTGTAATGTTTCTTGAGCAATGGACTTGGCCCCCTATTTGGCTAACAGATCAGCCACAAAGTTTGCCCAACGATGAACATTTGAGGAAACATGCGATAATTACCTTTAGTTAAGTTGTCAATTAGGTTTCCCTTAAATTAAAAGCAAATGATTTATGAGAATCTTTGATAAGACTATGATAAATAGGGAAAGATGTAACCCTATTGGAAGATTAATATGGCCACGACAACCAGAGTGTTTTTTTACTTTTCACTAAGCAATAAGGGGGTGGCAGTGGAAAGCATCGGGTTGATCACTAAGGTAATCATAAAGCACTAATTAATTAATTAGGTTGAAAATATCAACCCAAACCTGGAAAAGGGGTGGATTTGAGTTCAGGTTGCCTATGGATTCAAGAATAGCATCCCCTAAGAGGGGATTCATATATTAAATTTTTTAATTTTTTATGAGCTCGTTTATTAGAAATAGGGGCAAGTTTTTAAAGAGATTTTTATATTCATATGAACAAGAAAGAAATTATTATCTTTTGCTACATATAGTTACATAGTATAAATGTTATATATTGTTAGATACATACCTAAATGATACAATATATGTTTTTCTGAGTTTTGAATAAAAAATAAATTTGGCCCATAATTCGAAAAACATTTTAGAGTGAAATTATACAATTTTGGATTTTTTAGGATGAACAAAATCAGAATTTTGTGAAATTTCCTGAAATTTTAACATTTGAATTAGGGGGGCACCCAATCACTGATCAAATTAAATCATATTATAATAATCTATACTAATATATTTAACAAAGCCTAGATTCTTTCTCCATACAATTATATCAACTGAATCCATCTTCTAACTTGTTCATGTTTCTACTTCCAACACTAAATTTAGAGGGCTAGTACATAGGTAAAAAAGGTAACTTGACAGATTAAAAATTAGTTGATAAATAGAAATGCTTAAGCGGACTACAATTTGGAAAAGTAAGTTACCTAACCAAAAGCTTATTGAAAAGGATCCTCTCCTGCTGCTTTATGACCTGTTAAGGTCTTGTCTAACAGATGGCATGCCATGATTGGCGGGAAAAAAATGAAAATCATCTTTCAAAATTTGTAATTCATTTTTCCCCTCCAATCATGTCATTCCATCTGTTAGACAGGACCTTAACAGATAATAAGCAGCAGAGAGGATCCGTTCTGCTTCGTCTTTCCTTTTCTAATCCTCATCCCTATCTTTTGGCTTATGTGGTAATTTTGTGGTCTCCTTGAACAACAGCAAGTTTCATCTTTTAATCTTTTTCCTTTGCATTCTCTTATTGCTTTCGGTGTATTTTTTCTTACTTTCACCTTAGAATTGAAGGATGGATCATGCTTGAGTAGCTAAGATTGACGAACAAGAGCTACCCTACGTCAAATCACTTTTGTTATCTTTATTCAATCATTTATAAGGAGCGAGAGATCAAGAAGGCGTGGCCCATTGAAATAGAATGGGGATGAAGTGGATAAATACAGCTAAAGTGTTGTATCATCAATGCATGTCATTATAAAAGAAATAAAATTTTATAAGATGATTGTAAGATCACCCATGCTTTACAGAACAACATGTTAGAGAATCAAGAAACAACAATACAGAATTGAGGATGTTGAGAAAATTGATATAAATGAATGGAAAGACTAAATAAGCTAAAATCATAAGTAAATGCATTTGTGAGAACTTAGAGTAACACCAACGGGTGATGGGATGATGAAAAGTCAACTATGATTGTTCAATCGTGCAAGGAAGATCAATGGTTGCACAAATGACAACAAATCATATGTTGCAAGTCGAAAGCTTTGAAAAAGCAATGGAAAGTCTTTCATTGGTGAGTAAATGTATCTACGAAAACGTAGAGACAGTACCCATGTGTGAGAAGAAGACTAAGGCCAAAGTAGTAGAAAAATCTTTTAAGGCTTCCAATTTAATGGAAGATATAGCCTTAGAACAATAGTGAAACAAGATACATGTAACTGGCCCAGGTGGTTGGGACAAGACTTTGTTGAGTTGAATTAATAGAATGAAAGGATGGATTATATTTGATAGATTTTCAACTGATGAGATTGAGTCACAACTTATTAATATCTCTTATTGTGATGTAGAACAGACGTCACAAGCAATTTTGTGAGTTACACACAAGAAGGGCCAAAAGCTCTAGCAGAAATCATAAGTCCCGAGAACGGAATTACGTGAAAGTTAGTGAGTTTAAGCGAAATTTTGCGAGAATCAAAATTCATTGCTTTTTCATGAGCACTGCCACTTTTCGCATAAATTCCTTTGTTAAGGCCCTCAAATCAACGTTTTTGCTATTTTTAATAATTTTTCTTTTCGCTATAACTTTCTATTTATAAGTCAGAATAAAATCACATTTGTTCTGAGATGTTTCTTAGTAATAGTAGTATTTGATTTTGTTATTATCTCAATTTTTCTATTTTTTAATAAAATTTATCAAATAAGCCTAATTTTATGTCTAACACAAATTAGGGTTTTTTTTTCCTCTCTCTCTCTCTCTATTTAAAGCATTGTAGTTTTCAAGGCAATTCAATTTTTCATTAATAAAAGTTTTAGAACGAGTTTATCTTTCTTGGTAAAGTTTATGGTTTTTCCCAACAAATGAGACAGTGTGTTCTTCTCCTTGCTATTCCGTTGCGTCATATTGGTTAAGGATATAACTAATTTAGTGTGGAGTTTTGGGCATTCTTCCATTTACAAGGATTTTCCATGGATATTTGTCTGTTAGCCTCTATAAAAGGAAGGAAAAGGATGTTCTATCCAGGATGGTGTCTAGGACACCAGGGCCGTCATATGGAATAAAATGGGTAGGTGATGCATTTTTTAAATATGGAATATACATTTTATTTCACATGACAGCCCCTGGTGTCCTGGACACTATCCTAGACACCAAATCCTGGACAGAACATCTTTTTCATAGGGAATTTGAGCGGTATCCCCAGCAGTCCAGTATCTATGATGTTTTACACATCTGTCCTATTGACAATGGTGTTGATTTCTGTTTTTGTTCATTGGGACAAGTGTCAACACATCCAGCATCTGCCAAGTTTTTTATTTTTAGATAAGATCATCTAGGCCTGCTGCTACGCACTATCACTGGTGGACTGGTATCCTCTGCGCCACCCACAAGAGCTCGAGGGCCAATACAAAGGGGGGGGGGGGGGTACAAAAATTTTTTTGGAATTTAAAAAAACCCCCAAAAA
>JAOXJP010190092.1:0-12273 GCA_025762735.1 Platanus orientalis | reverse complement strand
GTGTTGCATTCACCCTTAAATGTTGTGTGTTATACTTGCTATAGCAAAGACTGGGTTGCTCTTACCCGGGAAAGGCACAACACCCAATCCTAACGGATTTCACCCCGGCTTTCAGAGAGAGTCCTTATAAATTCTCCCTTACACGTCTTGCCACCTTGACAATGCTTAAGTGGGATGAATATGTTGTTGTAGGATCAATTCGTAGTCTATATAATCATCGCTTTATGGATGCATAGCACTGACCCTCCAAGGTTCCATAGCTTTTCTAGAGAGAGCTCCCAAAATATCTTCGTGAGTCCCGTAAAATACAGCATTTGCCTAAATGGGACGAAGGCAATGATGTAGATCGATCCTTCTATATATCATAACCAATGTAAAGCCATATGTTTATTCGGAAGTGATATTTGGTGCACATGTACCACGATTGATGTAAGTCCGAGCAGTGTTCAATCATGACTACATACATTTTTCATAGCTTTTCTAGGGAGAGCTTCACAAACATCCCTTGTTGAGTCCCGTAAAACTCTATAGTCACAAAAAGACTTCCGAGAAATCAACTACATAAATGGATGAATGATAAATCAACATAGCAAAACATGTAAAACATGCAAAACATGAAGAACTCTCAAGCAACTCCAACCAATTTATACAAATAAAATCACTTAATACAACCAGTCTAAAGCAAATACAAGTGCATAAGTCATCTGAATGGTTCCCATGTGTTTACAGCTTTTGCATGATCGATTTTCTATATTGATATTTTTGCAATGTTTTTTGCATGTTTTCAAGCAGTTGCACCCGATGTCGATGACTTATATGTCTCCCGATGCAGCGCATATGATAACAATACCATCTTGAAGAGCTAGAGAAAATGTCATTCGCTTATATATAACTCATTTTCAAAAAGAAGGTCCTTTCATTGATGAATACCTATTTTCAAAATCAGAATGAAGGAATTTATAAAACACCAAAAAAGTATACCTTCAACCCGAGAAGGCATTTCGAAAATAACAAACTCATTACAAAACCTTGGTCCCGAGATCAAGGACAATTTCAGCCCATCACAACTTTTCAAGCCAAAATTCTTTTACATTTCAAAAAACTACTCACCCAAATATCCATGAGTTACATACAAGGAAGAGGCACAGTCTCTCTCGAGTCAAAATTGGGGCACTTCTTTCTTTGCTATATGTGGCAAGCCACACATACCAATGAGGGGCATCTATCAACACCCAAATTTTGACTTGGGTCATGTGATGGTATAAAGATAGCATAACAGTTATTAAATGTCAGAACCTTAAGCACCCTCAGCTTAGGAAGAGCAAGCTTAGACTTTGAAAGGTTAAACACCCCCAAAGAACCATATTATAGCCCAAAAAGCATCATTTTAGGACAAACCCTAGTCTCTTTCAAAAGCAACAATAGGACTTTGAGGGTCCACATTTTAGAACTCCATTCATGTCATTGGTAAGTTTTCCACCTCTTATAAGCTTTTTTGCAGTAAAACATCACAGTTGGAAAAATTATCATTTTACCCTTATACCTTTAAAGGCTCAATACTCACTATTTATCATCCAAATCACTAAATTTCTTTGCCTACATAAGCCTTCTTGTCATGAAGCATCACAGGAAAAGAATTCATATTTTCACCTTTTTTGACCCGTGGGTGAAAAATTACCATTTATACTTAGAGAATGACCTCTAGACCCCTAGAGCCTCTCCTGTGGTCCAAATGATGTAATTTTAGATCCTGTGCATCCCCAAGCCTTTATTATCCAAAAGATTCATCACAAGTCAAACATAACTTGATGATGGCTTCAGTCAATCTCCTAATCTATGAAAATCCTGACCAAGAAATGACTATTGCAAAAAATTTTGGAGATTCATCCGATTTCTAAATCTAGAAAAGTCAGTAACCATACCTCAGCCTCAATCTTAGCTTCAAATCTCCAAATTTGAGATAAGAAGCTCGAGGTCTTGAACCTCTATAAAATCTCAAATCTTCAGTTAAAGGTGTCCATTTTTTCCACTTTTTACTCTTTTAGAGACAGATTGCTCTCTAGACATCCGAATCAAGATCAGACGGTGTCCATTTCTTCAAAATTGTGAGGCCTTCAAAAAGCTTTCTAAGGAGTTAGGGCTTTTGTAAAATCCATCTGCCAAGATTCCCTCAAATACTTCAAAAAGCATGAAAAATTAAGTCTAAAAATTAGGAGCTCGAACGACTCTTGGGAGCGCATCTGGAACCAGAAATTCAGATAGTCAGTGGCCACACCACAATAAGTTCAAGTTTATGAGACTATCAAATCCATGCTAATTTATAGAAAATCCATGGCCCAAGTAATCATTTTTGCCCAAGCCTAGAAAAAGCATGTTTCGTCTGTATTTGGCATATAAAATGCTCTCAGAGGTTCTGTCAGACTTAGAATGCAACAAAGTTAGAGCCATTTTCTCAAAATCTCCCTTATCCTCAATAAAGCATTTCACAAACCATTGATTCAAGCAAGGATTCACCATTCAATCTCGCTCAACTTCAAGCAACTACAAAAACCTAATTTGGTCAAGCAACACTGCTTCGGAAGACCCCCGACGACTTCCCGAGAATCCAACTGTTGATCTGTTAGCCTCTATGGCTTCAAGACTCCTCACACTTCAAATCCCCCAGATATGATCCAAGACGGCATCCTATAGAGGAACCAGCAGTATCCCCTGTACCAATCTGCCAAATCACTCAAAAAATGGTTTTTGACCTAATTTCTTACTCTAGTACCATAATTTTTCATAGTCAGAAGCTGTGAATCACTTGGACCGGGGAGTATCTATCCTTGGGTCCCCCTAAGATCAATTTAACCATTTTACCCTTCAACATTACATCCAAGAGCCTTTTTGGCCAAAAAAACCCTAATTTGACCCCCTTACCATTTTCGTAATTTGGTTCTGACTGAACCGGTGCGATCGGAGCATCTGGGACATCTAAAGATGACACTGACTAGGCCAAGTTTGGAAAAGTTAAAAATCAGATAGTTTTCAAGGTTAGCCAAAAATGAGATATTTTGCATTCAATGCAATCTCATCTTGAGCTAACCACCCACACCCGTTAGATTAGAATCCTTTAATTCTCTCTCTCACCCACCTCCCTTAGATTCTCATCTTGAGTTTCAAATCCCTAGAGAACAAATCACCCCCCATCTAACATCCAACCATTGCACCCTTGAAAAGAGTAACAAATGGGTTACTTCAAAAGGCATCTCCCATGCTCCCTTCCACCTCATCAATCCATGTCAAACAAGCACAAGTCAATCCCAACCCTCCACCTCATTGCAGCCAAGTTCATCACTACCCTCCACCTTATTTACACATGCTTTAATCCTAGCCTTCCACCAAGGTTTTAGATTAAATCCTAGCCCTACACTACATCTAAGATAGGGATCATCCCCACCCTTGATCCCCTCCATCTCTATCTCTAATATCACCATCCATTTCGCCAAATTGGGGCTATAAATAGCCCCAATTTCATGGTGAACAGGGTTGGAAACTATAAACCCTAAAATCAAAGAGAAAAAGAGGAAGAAAAGAGGGAAAAGCTTGGCTCCACCTTCACCCCTTGGCTAGGTAAGCCTAACCCTGTCCAATTCATGTTCTCCCCCTCCCCTATGCTCATTTAACAATTTTTATGCTACCCAATTTATGTTAGAGCTCTGTTCAAAATTGGGTACAAGGTGAGGCTCAACAACCTCTATCTTGCTCTTATTTTTGACCAATTTTATTGCCAATTTTTGTTTGATTTTTGTGTAAGGCCTCTTGAACCAAATTTCAACTATGTTATAGTAGACATATAGAGGTAGCTCTGTATTTATTTTGGTAATTTTTTATGTTGTGGAAGGGCTCCAAATGGCCCCCTAAACAAATCTAAAAAATTGGGTCCTTTGAGAACCAATTGCTAGGAATATTTGTGATTTTTGTTTTTGATGATTTATGCATAATTTTGAATCTAATTTTTTATATGTTATTCCTCTATATATCTGTCATAAGCATGCTTAATTTTAGGATTTTTTAAAAACCCTAGAAGCTTTAAAATCGAGAAATACAATTGCTAGATTTTCTCCCAACAACTAACGCCTAGTTTTTTATGAATTAAAAAATAGGTGTTGAGAAAATAGGCATCAGGGATAAATTCAAGCATTGAGATCTGGGACCCACCCCAAGGAGCCCTAATTATACTAGAGTCTGTTCTAAGGCTTTTTCTAATAAATCAGACCCATCCCTATGCACTAGCGCCTCTATGGGCCTTGATTTCTTCCCAACGCCTGATTTCAATAATCAGGCGTTGGAGAGGAATTCTGGCATTGGGATGGATTTTAGGTGTCAGGCCTGGATTTAAAAGAAAACATATTTTAGAAAAAATAGTTAAGTGTTGAGTCTGCCCTAGGGTTAGTCTAAGACCCAGGAGAAACTCCACCCCTCTAGGCCTCACTTGGTGGCCTAAAAACCCTAAAGGTTACTGGTTTTATACCCAACGCCTGTTTTCCTCCTGAATTAAAATTTAAACATTAAGAAAACAGACGTCAGACCAAAAAATAGGCATTAGGCCTATAACAAAAGACTGATTGGCTGATTTTAGGAGATCATATCTCCACGTGGCATGAACCCAGGACCCTTAGGGTTACACAGTGAAACCCTGGAGACTTCCCCTATCCCTAACTCAGGGTCCCACAGTGCTGGGATCCCTCCAAACACCTTAAACAGTGGCACCAAAGCACCTACTTGGTCAAGTTTCCCAACGCCAGTTTTCACCCTAAATTAAATTCAAGCGTATGAAAAATAGGCGTTGAGATGTAAAACAGGAGTTAGGCCTGTAACTTAAAAAATTTATCTTTCTTCTTACACCCCCCTTTTCTTAGGGTTGATTTCAAACTCTGAAAGGGCCCACAGAAAGCCATCTAGAGGGGTCAATCATCCCTCTAAAGACTAGAACCTTGAGGGGTCTCTTGTAGGAAGAAAAGGTCAAAATCAAGAATAGTTCTTGGACTGTTCATAAGCTGATGCATATTTTTACCCTAAATTAAAATTCAAGCGTTGAGAGCTAAAATAGGCGTTAGGCTTGAGAAAAATCTAGCAAACCTATAGTTGACATAAAGACTTTAAAAACTTAAATTCATAACTAACAAGGCATGATTATGAACATAAATCTAAAGACCTATGTGAATGGGAGAAGCCACCCTAAAAATGCAAGTATTTGGGGTGCCTAACACCTTCCCCAAATACAACCAAACCACTTACCCTAATCTCAGGGACACAGACCAGTATTAAGAGTCAAACCCCTAAGCCTTCGGGTCTAGTTTCCTTCTTTTCCTTGAAGAGAACGACCGACGTCCAACTCAGTCGGTTAACTCCGAGTTGGTGGCAACTCCGAATGAAAGCCCGAACTCCTTCAAAGGAAGTACCAGCCTTAGACCAAAACCCCAGGCACCAGAAGTGCCACTAGGTGAGAGAGCGTGATGAGCCAGAAGTGGGATGCAGATCCCCCCTCCTGCTGATGTCCACAATCTCACAATCTCATCTACATAGAGTTAAGACAATTTGTCGAGTGGGTAAGAAATATGAATAGGTAGGAAGTGAGCTACCTTAGTCAGTCTATCAATGATCACCCAAATAGCATCAAATCCCTTTTGGGTCTTCAGCAAACCAACCATGAAATCCATTAATATATGATCCCATTTCCACATCAGTATCTCGAGTGGCTGTGGTGGTCTAGCAGGTTTCTAATGTTTTGCCTTAATCCGTTGGCAAGTCAAACATTGATCCACAAATTTAGATACATCCTTCTTCATGTTGCATCACCAATATGTCTCCTTCAGATTTTTATACATGTTAGAGCTGCTAGGGTGGACCATGTAAGTAGCTCCATGTGCCTCAGTCAAAATCTCCCTCTTTAGGCCCTCATTGTTAGGAACACATAAATGGTTTCCAAAGCGAAGAACTCCATCTTTCCCCTTGTTAAAGTTGACACAATCCCTATTCTTAACCTCTTCTGAGATTTTAATAAGTTGTGGATTGGTAAATTGGTTCTCCTTGATTTGGTCAATCAGTGTGGACTTCACTTTGAGTTATGAAAGAAGAGCACAAGTCTCTTACACCATGAGTTGAACATTCATCTTCTTTAATTCTCGTAATAGTGGTTTCCTTCCAATAGTCAAGCAAGCTAGACTAGTTGACGATTTTTTTGCTCAATGCATCCGTTACCACGTTTGTCTTGCTTGGATGATAGTGAATGGTACAATCATAGTCTTTAATCAACTCTATCCACTTTTGTTGCCTTAAATTCAACTCCTTCTACGAGAAGATATATTTTAGACTCTTATGGTCAGTGTAAATCTCTCAATTCTCACCATAGAGGTAGTGTCTCCAAATCTTTCATGCAAAAACTATCACTTCCAACTCAAGATCATGGGTAGGATAATTCTACTCATATGGATTGAGTTGTCAAGATGCATACATAATGACCTTTCCATGTTGCATCAGTACACACCCCAAACCTTTCCGTGAAGCATCACTACAAACCACAAATCCACTAGATCCTGATGACAATGTGAGAACTGGAGCTAACACTAATATGTTCTTTAGTTCTTGAAAGCTTCTTTCACACTCATCGCTCCACTGAAACTTGGCATATTTTTTGGTCAATTTAGTGAGTGGTCCAGCTATATGGGAAAATCCTTTAATAAAACGCTGATAATATCCCATAAGGCCCAAGAAGCTGCGACTCTTAGTCACATTTGTCAGTCTTGGCTAGTCAAGAACTGCTTCAACCTTTTGTGGATCAACAAGAATTCCATCTTTGCAAATGACATGCCCTAAGAAGGAAATTCAATTAAGCCAATATTCACACTTGCTGAATTTTGCATACAACCGCTACTCTCTCAGTGTATGCAATACAATTCGGAGGTGTTCTTCGTGTTCCACTTAGCTCATAGAATAAACTAGAATGTCATTAATGAATACAATCACAAAGTGATCTAGATACGGCCTGAATACCCGGTTCATCAAATCCATAAAGGCTACAGGAGCATTGGTCAAGCCAAACGACATCACCATGAACTCATAGTGCCCATAGCGTGTACGAAATGCACTTTTTGGAATGTCCTTCTTGATTTTGAGTTGGTCATAACCCGATTGAAGATCTATCTTGGAGAATACAGTGGCACCTTGTAGTTGGTCGAATAGATCCTCAATCCTTGGTAATGGGTACCTATTCTTTACAGTCACACGGTTCAATTGCCTATAGTCAATGCATAATCTCATGGATCCATCATTCTTTACAAATAATACTGGAGCTTCCCACATAGATACACTAGGATGTATGAACCCCTTGTCCAATAACTCCTATAACCGTATCTTCAACTCCTTTAACTCGGTTAGTGCCATGCGATAAGGAGTAATCAAAATAGGCTCAGTGCTAGGTGCTACATCAATAACAAACTCTACTTCCCGATCCGATGGCAATCCGAGAAGATCTTCTGGAAACACATCAATGAACTCCCTCACAATAGGGATACTCTCAACATCTACTCCCTCCTTTGACTCATCCACCACATAAGCCAAATACCCTTACCAACCTTTACGAAGTAGGCTATTGGATTGGATGGCAGAGATAAGACACAAGAATGAGCTCTTGTGTACTCCCTAAAATACAAACTCAGTCTGGTCTGGGATCCTAAACACCACCTCCTTTGTATAACAATTCATAGTGGCATGATATGATGCCAACCAATCCATCCCCAGAATGGCATCAAAGTCCTTCATGTCTAGGAGTATCAAATCAACAACTAGTTCATGCTCATCAATGACTATCACACAACACCTACACACGGTGTCTAAAACTATGGTTTTACCCAATGGCATGGATACATGCAAGGCCTCATCTAATGGTATGGGAGTAATAATGGCATGCCTCACAAAATCATAAGATATAAAGGAATGTGTGGAACTTGGATCAATAAGTATGCATGCAGTGTGATTAAAAAGTGAAAGAGTACCTATGACCACAGTCTTATATGCCTCAGCATCCTGCTCAGTGATGACATAAACTTTGACTAGATGCATCGGTTGTGTCCTCGCATTAGTGGGCTGAGCAATGGGGTCCTTCTTCCAAAGATGACATTCTTGAATCATGTGGCCAACCTAGCCACATTTGTAGCACGCTCCAATCTCCTTGAAGCATAGTCCATAACGTGGCTTCTAACACTTAAGGCATACCTTTGCCACCCTCTTTGTCTCAAGCTCCCTAAGAGCTCTCTGAAAACTATTATGGCTAGTAGCCTCCTTCTTGTGAAACCCACTAGGAGGAGGTCACTTCCTGTCCTGATCCCTGTGTCTCTGTATCTCATCACAGTCCTGTTATACCAATTCTACCATTTCAACAACAGTGACAAAAGATCTAAGTCGTAGAGGTGTCATGCGGGTGTGAATGGCTGGTCACAATCCCTTTTAGAACCTCTTGGTCTTGCCCTCATCATCAAGGATAAAGTGAGATGCATAGTGGGATAGCTTAATGAACTTTGCCTTATACTGAAGCACAGACATCCTGCCTTGCACAAGGCCCACAAACTTGGCCTCCTTCTTGTCTCTGATGCTCTCTGGGAAGTAGTAAGCATAGAAAGCATCCACAAACATGTCCCAAGTCATGGGCTTTCCCTCATAGACTAAGATGTGCTCAGCACCCCACCACCAATGTTCTGTCGCGCCTCGCAAGAAGAAGGTGGCCAAATTGGTCCTTAGGGAAATTCAAGACCTTGAAGATCTTTTCTATCCGCATCAACCAGGCCTCTACCTCCATGGGATTAGAAGTACCATGGAACTCAGGAGGTCCCATACTTCGGAACCTCTCAATGGTCCTATCCTCCTGCATAACCTCCTTGTCCCTAGGTGCTACACCGCCTATGACATGCTCCCTTACTACCTTAGTAAGACTACAAATAGCCTCCCAAACACCTGTTGAGCCATGATCATCCAGTCTTGGAGTATCTAGACCAGCTCTAGTACCCTTCCTAGGTGGCATCCTCACCTATAAGCACCAAAACGATAGTTAAATACTTGTATCCATCAAGACTATATCATGTATAAAGTACACTAACTTCAAAGATTAAATAATCTTCAATTTAATTCCACTGACTTAACATAATCCAAATGAATCTCAAAAAAAAAACCTCATCTCCAAACATGTAGAGTCTATAGAATCCAAACTATTGCCACCATATAAGTCAACAGAATCCAAACCTAGCTGCTCTTATACCAACTCTGTCACGCCCTAAAATCCATGTGCAAAGAATGGGTAATAATGTGAAAATGCACATGCATTGCATCATGAAGCTTGGAGTGTGACATTACCCTTTCCTTATGGAAGGGGTTTCTTACTTAACTTACTCATTTGCAGTGTGTATTTTTTTTTCGTTCTTTTTGTTTCTTTTATCCAATTACTATCCTCAATTACCAAACATTCATAGCGGAAGCATAATCATGAGATAATTACATCCATCCATAAAGTGCAATGGAATATAAACACATATATTTTAAATTATGCAACGGAATATAGCAAGAACCTCCAATATCCATGTCCAATAACTACTACTCTCATCCATCAAACTAAACAAACTCATAAGCATTTAAATAGTACTATCAAATAGGCCTCTAAATGGGCTAAAATCATACTCATCACCTCAAGTAAAAGTACTAACTAACCAACTCAAATCATGTCTCAAAATCCTAAGCTGTCTCATACATGAGTGCTAAAAATAAACAAATAAAAGGAAGTAACATGGATGGTCCACTAATCCCCATGAACCGTCTCTCTAGATTGACCCTGTAAAAGATCCCGTGCTATAAAGTGGCATCTAAAAGGGTGTTAAAAACATAGGTAAGCTATAAAGCCTGTAAGAGAACATACATAATGTCCCACGAAATAAATCATATGTCACAAGTACGAAATGATACTAAATCAGGACAGATGAATATATAAGAGTTTACTAACTACAATAATGATCAAAATCTAACAAGAGTGTAGAAGTAATAAGCCAAACCAACAAGAGTCTATAACTCAAATCAACAAAGCGTAACTCATAAGGAAAGTGCAACATGTAATGTAAATGTCTGTTTAAAAAATGTTCATAAATAAATAAGCCTTAGTACCTCTCAAATAAGCTGTCTTAGCTAATAGATCTCAAAATTGATGCATGCTCATGGAAGCCTAATACAGCTCTAAACTCATGTAACCCATGAAGGGTTTCCACCAAAACACACCTTGAAACAAAACGAACTCAACCCATGTAGGGTTCCTAAACCAAATCTCTTCAAAACACCTCGTAACAAATCCAACAGATTAGCCCACGTAGGGCTTCTAACAAAACTAAAATCATGCAACGCATGTAGGGTCTCTACAAAACATAAATCTCGTATGACCCATGTAGGGTTCCTGACAAAAATTAAATCTGGAATAGAAATGGTGGGCAACTAGGGACATCTTCACCTATTAATGCTACCAGGTGATTGGGTCTATAAATGGGGTCATAAGACCAATATAGCCCATAAAAATCGCCTAGGGCGTCAATGGTTAGCCCGCAAAAATCCTCCAAGGAATCAAGGGTTGCGGGCAACTAGTGTAGTCTTCACTTATTAATATGACCCGGTGATTGGGTACTTGAACTGAAATCGGTTAGGAGACCAATATAGCCCGAAAAAATCTCCCAGGGCATCAAGGGTTAGCCTGTCAAAATCCCCCAGGGGAACAAGGGTTTGCCCGCAAAACTCTCCCAGGACATCAAGGGTTAGTGGGCAACTAGTGCCGTCTTCACCTATCAATGCCGCCCGATGATTGGGTCCAAAACAAAACCCTCAAAATTGGAACGGTACTTTAAAATCAATGCATATATAGAGTAATATGTAATAACATAAATGTACAATGCAAGAGAAATCTAAATAAGAAAACTCATAAGTGAGACCATGTAAAAACCATACCTAAAGCCAAACGGAAAGTAGTAGCTCATACTCACACCAAAACCAAGTGATCGGAAATTCCATTTCTAACTTTCTAAAACCAATGATAGTGTAAAAGTCCCAAACAAGTCATGCATGTGGATGTAAGGATGCTAATATGAATTTCATCAAATCAAGTGTTAGCGAATATAATCAAGTAGAAAGCATAATAATAACATCAATGAGAAACTAGCATACCAGATAGCATAAGCAATAGAACTTGGAGTCAATTAAGGTAAGTAATGACTACCAACTAGCAATGATGATATGGATAGGAATTTCATCTATAGGAAAATCAAGGCAAACATCAAGCATGAAGAGTAGAAATCATTTTCTTCTTTTTACTTTCATACGGATTCAACCTTCTTACCTTTTATCATAGAGAGAAGCTTAAGATTTCAATGAATTCATGATAGTAGGAAGGTAGAAGAATTAAATCATAACTAATACATACACAAATCGGAATAGATTTAACCATTTATAAATAGAATCCAAAATTTCATGTAATCAAGTTCCTTACCAAAGTGTAATGAAAATAAATCACTCCGTGGAAAAGTTTGAAATCATCAAACTCACATAAATTTAGCAAGAAGTAATGAAAATCTGTCATATCACCTAAAATGGCAATCAGAATAGAGGAAAAGTGTAGAGAAATAATAAGGATAGAGCAATCAACTTGAAAACTCACTAATCTTCTATGGATTTAGTGTTTGAATGAATGAAACTTATAAAACTTCCACCATAAGGCAACCAAAAATGAAAAGAAATTAAAATCTCACTCAAACTAAGGATTTACAATGAGTAGAGTGATAAGAATTCAAGAGCGTAACATATCTTGTGTGAAAACTCACTAAATCTCATGAATTTACAAATCAAGTGATGAAATCTTGTAAGACTTAAAAAGGCTTTCACCATCAAGTGATGTAAAAATCAAAATACCAATCAAAACAAGGGATAATCATGAAAAAAATTGATAAGAGAACAAAGGAGTAGAATACTAAGTTGTAAACTCACTAAAATCTCATAGATATTCAAATAAAGTGATGTGAACCGACCAAAGCTTCATAGATTAACAATCATATGGTGAAGAAACTAAAATACTAATCATATTAAAGAATAGGCATGTAGAAAATGGTAGGAATTCAAGGAAAGTAGCACATCATGTATGAAAACTCACCTAATCTCATAGATCTACCTATCAAGTGAAGTGAACTTAACAAACCCTCATAAATTAACAATCAAGTA
>JAOXJP010190081.1:0-12273 GCA_025762735.1 Platanus orientalis | reverse complement strand
TAACTGTACATTTAACAAGCATGGACTTTAGCATAATTCAAAACATGTATGAAGGAGAGAAGCTGCCCTAAAAAGGTAGGTATTTGGGGTGCCTAACACCTTTCCCAAATGCAACTAAACAACTTACCCTTTATCTTAGGAATGTAGACTAGTATTAGGAGTTAAACCCCTAGACCTTTAGATCTAGACATCTCTTCTTCCCCCGAAGAGGAGAACCGATGTCCAACTCCATCAGTTAACCTTGAGTTGGTGAAAACTCCCAAAAAAGCCTAACCCTCGCATAAAAGGGTTAGCAACCTCTCACGCACCAATATTGGGCGCTAAAGAGTGGGCCCAAAAACCATGAGCGAGCAGGGGAATTGGAACCCCCCCGGACCTCGACGTTCATAGCGATGAAGGGTAAACTTCTAGGGTTGAACTGAGAGGAACCAATTGAGTGTTTAGTGGATACTAGACCATAAATCTTATACATATTGGTATTTTGGGAAAACCTGCCCTTGAGGACTGATTAAGTCTAAGTTCTGGATCAAGTGAAATCACATTTCTTTGAGAAAATCTTAGAAATAGTAGGGGTAAGAAGGCTTATATCAAGGAACACCAATATCTTTGAGGATTGGTGAAAACCGAGAACTTAGATAGATGCCATAGTGAAGAATGCCAAGCATATTTAGTTCTAGCTAAAGGAGATCCAATTTTTTTCCAAAAGACCATGTAACAATGCATTGTCGTACAGTGAGAGATGATGCAATCCTCTGGACTATAATGGTAGCTATAACAACCTCAAAATTCATAACCTTGTTTGGGAGTGAATTTGGGCCGCTACTAAACAGGATCCATACATAATTGACTATAAATTTTAGCCTTTTAACTTTATCGTAGATTTAACATAACATGTACAACGGAATAAGAATAATCCATCACTAACATCGTATTCTTAAAGGTGTAAAGGAATAAATCATAATATATAAACATACTAACTATCATGTCATTAATCTCCCATCATCGGTAGGAGTTGAAACCTCCATCATCACATCTCAAATATAAAACTACAAGTATTAAAAGTCAAACTTCAAACTTAATACATCTCAAAAGGTCTAATACAAAATATAGAGAATAAGGGAAACTAAAACTAATAAGAAACAAAAGTATTTGTTGCATGTATTCTTTTCAACCTCAAGGTACTTCCAATGGCGCACTTACACTAAATCACACCTAAAAAATAGTATGGATGGGCGAGATCCACGGCTCGAAGTAGGTATAAAAAACCTACTATGGAAACTAGACTAATAACGCACAAATTTTTCAATATAAAAATATTGTATATACCTCCGTATAAGATACATACCAATTTCTAGTGCATAAGCATATGCTAGTGTACATACATCATCTACGAGTAACCACAAGATCTATACACCCAACATCCTAGTTCATCATATAGTAATGAGGCATGATAATACACATGATTCTATTTATACATGACATTCTTTTAATATCTATGCATGACAATATGCATGATTTTACTTATTCATGACATTCTTTTACTATATGTGCATGGCGATATGCATGGCAATGTGAGTACAAAATGACATGATAAGCATTTTCTAAACATGTCATGATAGAGATACTTAGTATAATCTTGTCAAACATTTTCTAACAGTTTTCATGCATAGCCTACGCGTTCTCAACAAGAATAAGCATAGGTAAACTACTTCAAGGTAAACATGCATAATTTCTAAACATTTAGTATCTATAACAAAGCAATTGTCATGCAGAGGCATATGTAGATCAACATCATTTCTTATGAATTCATCTTTACTTTAGCATTTATTATTTACATTGTAGCTTTCATAAACCCTTCCCTTTTTCTTCTTCAACATATTTTCTTTTCTCTTACT
Source organism: Platanus orientalis (assembly GCA_025762735.1). NCBI lineage: Eukaryota > Viridiplantae > Streptophyta > Magnoliopsida > Proteales > Platanaceae > Platanus > Platanus orientalis. Next base: position 10,378 of record JAOXJP010190081.1, on the reverse strand, counting down.
TATTAGTATTCTTATAATTTTCATTCCTTAAGTTCCTTCACTATTAATCACTATATCAAATTTCATTCATCACTTCAAATAACTTTCATTCTTCTCCTTTTAGTATTCACATATCACTTTCTTAAGACTACATATTCTTTTTTTTATACATATCTTATAGGCTTTGATCTTCTTTTTTAAGAGTATATGATTTCACTCTTTTCTGAACGTTTTATTTACTTATTCATATTAAGGACTTAAATTTTCATTAATATCTTATATACTCTATTTTTCTTTCATGACACTTTATTTTCTTACATAAGTTATGAACTTTTTCTTACTCGTGAAACTTAGATATTTTTCATTTTCTTATCTTATTACTTTTCTTTACATGACTTGTAACTTTACTTTACCTTGAATGCTAATATGCTTTCCTTTCTTTTCTTATCATTTTCTTTTTTTATATTCTTTTGTACTTTTCTCTCACTATATTTTTTTTACTTTTTCATGTACCTTTCTTTCACTTTTTTTTTATTTTAATTTTCTTTCATACACTTTACTTTCATATTTTCCTTCATATCATATCTTTTTCATGCTTTGATATCTTTGACATCTATGCCGTCGTTTAATCTCCAATAGTGGGATCTTAATCATTGATTAACTCCCAATGTGAGGTCTTCATATTACTTATTCTTACATTATTTATGAACCTTTCATTACTTTTAAAGCATTTATATCTTAGTTACTTTTACTTTTCACTTAACACTAGTCATCTTTTAGCTCCCAATGATGAGGCCCTCATAACTTTGACACTTGTCTTTACTTTTTTTACTTATCTTATTTCATTTTCCCTATCTTTTATTTATTTCACATATTGTTCATTCTTAGGTATCTTATCTTATATCATCATTACTTAGCATATTGTACAATCATAATGCAAGAGGCAACCATGTTCTCAAGATATAAATATGTAAGCAAGATAAAAAAATATGTGCAACATGAATCAATCACTCTTTACCCTTATCAATGAGGGAAATCATACAACTCTGCATCTATTTTCAAACACCATAAAACTTATACATATGGCATGAGTAATGGTCTAAATAACAATTCAATTATACATGTCATAAATTCATTCATTATCTCTAAAAAAAATTGTATATTGATGTATTCCTCATAACATAAAATATGGATTTCTAATATCCTAACAAAAATTGACAAGAATTCATAACAAATCACCATAAGAGGTAGGGTTTCTAAGATCCGAGCAAAAGGGCTTTACAAACATATGAGAAAATATTTATAGACTCAAGATTTTACTATTATAAGACTTTTAAGAGCCTAAGAACAAGCAAAAATAGAGTAAGCTTTGTGTAACTACTTACCACAAACTTCTTCTTCTCCTTGTCAAGAAGATCTTAAAGGTGAACCTCCTTTTATTTCTCTCTATTCTCTATAAAATGATGTAGATATAATATTATAATGATGAAACTAGGAAAATCTAGGAAGAAATTAAGCTATTAAAGTAGATTTTCCATGGTTGGAAGTGAAACTTACCCAATTTGGGAAAAAAATCTCTCTTTCTCTTCAATGTCTCTAACCTCTCTAACTCTTCATTCCTTAGGTATAATTTAATTTATTTTAGGGAAAAATGATGTTATATAGTAGTTCTTGTAAGAGATTATCCTTCTCTAAAAGATTTCATGCAAAATGGAAAAGAAATCTCACTTTTTTTAGAATCTAAGCGATCGGCGACCGATCGTGGGGATCCGAGACTGATTACGACCCCTTACCACAACCGATCGCAGATGTAGACAACCGATCGTAGTCACCCCTAAGACCCATCCCATGAATAGGAGAATAATTATGAACACCCCCCCACCCGAGACCGATCCCGAAATTAGGGGACCCATCACGGTTTCTAAACTGTCTTTTCCAACTTTAACCCTTGCGAGAAAAGCAAGCATAAATTTTTCTAAAAAACTTAGATTCATGCACCATTTGATGCATTGAAAACTAGACTCAAAGACCTTCCAATAATGTATGGCTCATGCTCAAATTGTCTCATGATTAGTACTAGTTTGCCCATGAAGTCACCTCAATTGCACACTTGAAAAAACTTATAAATTTTAACAGTTTATAGTCCAACATGGGTTCTATACTTTTAAGTTGGTTTAAAGGGTTCCAAAACTAGTCTAAGGTGTGTCTACACATGTGGAATGATAATTTTGCCCTTATAGTAGGAAAACTACAATTTTTCTCTTTAAAGACAATGTGGGGCAATATAGTAGATGGTGTGTAGCACTCCAAGATAATGTGGTGGTTCTTCCTCATAGGGAATGATATGTTGTGGTACTCTCAATGACAATGGATATATAATCCAGATGATGTCATGTTTCTGGAAGAACTAGTGAGAGTTGCATGTGGTGTAGTGTTTAGGACACAAGGGTTTATTAGTCAAAAACTGACACGAAAGACCTAGGGCTGTCGTTGACTTCTAGAGAACAAGCCTATAAATGGGGACAAAAGGATTGATGTACACAATATAGAATATTAAGAAAGGGTTATGGACGTCAGGGTCTGGGGGGTTTGGATTTCTCAGCCCGCCCATGGTTTTTGGGCCTACTCTTCGGTGTACGATTCTAGTGCGTGGAGGTTGCTAACCCTCAAGTTATAGGGTTAGGCTTTTCTAGGAGTTTCCACCAACTCGGGGTTTTAAGTGACAGAATTGGATGCCAGTCATCCTCTTTGGGGAAAAAGGAGGAGTCTAGACCCGTACGTCTAGGGGTTTAACTCCTAAGACTAGTCTGAATCCTTGAGATTGAGGGTAAGTTGTTTAGTTGCATTTGGGAAAGGTGTTAGGCACCCCAAATATCCATCTTTTTAGTATAGCTTCTCTTATTCATACATGTCTTGAAGTACATTAAAGTTCATGCTTGTGAATTCTAGGAGTTATTTTTTGGATTTCTCTCAAGCTTAACGCCTGCATTTATTTCCAATGCCTAAACTTAATTCAGGGGAAATTTAGGCATTGATTTTATGGAAAATCCAGAAACTATCTTTTAAATCAAATTTCTTTAATTACAAAAGAGCTCCTCATGGCTGTGACTTTTAGAGGGATAGTGGATCCCTCCAAAGTGTTCATTGACTGACCTTTTAGAGTTGGATTTAACCCTAACACAAATGGGAGAAACAAGAAATGTTGTATTTTTCTTTGTTTCAGGCTTAACGCCTATATTTAAACTCAACGCCTAGTTATTCAATGCTTGAATTCAATTCAAGGTGAAATTCAAGTATTGGAAGCTAATCAAATCAACATTTTAATGTAGTTATTTAAGGTGGTTTTGTAGATATTATATCCCAAAGAGGGCAACTTGGTCATTTGATATAGGCTTAACGCCTGAATTTTCACACGTTGGAGGCTGACTGGGTCACTAACTTGGGTAGGGTATTTTTAACACATGCATGGGTGCCAAGGTAATGGGACCCTCTCAGAAGGATAAAACGGTAATTCCTGAAGCGAGAGGAGGTAAACCCTAAAGGTGGAGCCCCCGTGAGGGTGGACATCCATCCTCTAGAAGAGGGCAAAGTGGTCATCATGCATAAGCTTAACGCCTGATTTTTAGTCTAACACTTTAATGTTTAATGCCTGAATTTAATTCAGGGTAAATTCAAGCATTAGCTGCTAGGTCCAGAAACTAGCCTTGGTTTTTGGGCCACATAGGTGGAGCCCAAAGGGGTGGGATTCTCCTATGTCCTTGAACTAGACCTAGGTCATGTACACACTTAAACAATTTTGAAAAATTTGGTTTTAGCATAGGCCTAAAGCCTGAAATCCACTCCAACGCCTCAATTTCTCTACTCAATGCCTAAAATTAAATTCATGCGTTGGGAGAGACATTAGGGCCCTTAGAGGTGCTCAATGACAGGATTAGACTTGAGAGGGTCATAGATGCTTGAGGACAAGTTTAGGGAAGATTAGGGTTCCCTGGGGTGGGTCCTAGATCTCAACACATGATGTTCCCTTAACGCATGTTTGTCCAACACGTTTATTTCCATAAAATTCAAGCATTAGTTACTATGAGCAAATCCAGTAGGTGGATTTTCCAAATTTTGGACTCCTTAAGGTTTTGAATTTTTTTCTAAAATTATGCATGCTAGTAGGCAGTTGATAGGGGAATGACATACATAAATTTGGGCTCAAGATCAAGCATACAAAATCCATTCAAAAATCAACAATAAACAGGCTAAACTAGGTTACATAGGATCCAAATTTTAGGGTCTGTTTGGGGGGCCATTGGAGACATTTCATAGCTAAAAAAATCACCAAATTAAATATAGAACTAGGAATATATATTGAGTGTAACATATTAAAATTTGAGCCTCAAATGATTAGTACAAAAATGAAAAGAAATTTTATACCAGGCATGGATTAAAAACCAAAGCAAATGGAGGTTGTTGAGCCTCCACTATGTATCCCAAATTGAAGCAGTTGGACAGCATAGTTTGGACAACATAACAACATAGAAGGAACTCATGTGGATGCAAAGGAACTAGACTGGCATGGGTTTAGGCTTACCTTAAGCCAAGTAAAGCTTAGGGTTTATAAAAATCCAATTTTTTCCTCCCTTTTTCTCTTAGGGTTTTTGCCACCAACCCTTATGTGCACAAAATTGAGGTTATTTATAGCCTCAATTTCATGCCATAGGTGGTTGATATTGAATCTAGGAATATCCCAATCAAGGGCTTGGATTAGTTTAGCTAATTTGAGGTGTAAAGCTAGGATAAGTTTTAGGATGAGTGGCTAGGATGAGAGCAATTTGTGCTAGGTGACATGGACAAGAGAGGGGCTGCGATAGGTTTAGATCAATTGTATAGAGGGTGGAGCTGCCAGTGTTCTAGTTGGCATGGATTGATGACATGGAAGAGAGATGAATTTTGATGCCCTTTGATAGGTTATGTTTTGTTTCAAATATTAAAGGAAAGCATCAAGATGCTCTTTGGGGGGCATGAGGGGTTCACTAAGGATTTGAAATTCATATCTTAGATCTAAAGGTGAGGGGTGAGGGTGCACCTAAAAAGATTCTAGTCCAATGGGTGGCAGTTTTGGTCCTAAGGTGTGAATGCATTAAATGCCATTAATGACCTAAAATCATAAAGTTTTAGCTCATTAATGTGCATTAAATGCTTCTGATATTGTTGAACCCTTATTGTGCCCTCCATTTTTATGAGCTCTCGGGCTTAGAGTGTAGCAAACTTAGTGTTTATTTTTAAGGTTGTTGATATTCCTATTGCAACGGACTAGTCAGAACCAAATTACAATAAGGGAAGGGGTGAAATAAGGGTTTTTCTTACCTGAAAAGCTCTCAAATGGATTTTGGAAAGGTAAGATGGTAAAATTGATCCTAAAAATCATCATGTGTTGGCTGCTTCTATTGCTCCGTTCATATGTGGTCTATACGGAGAAGATCGATGATGGTGAATCTTGAACTTTTTGCAAAGTAGTTCAAGATCCTTTCCCATAAAATTTATTGCATTGTCAATGTTGTTTTTGCTAAGAACAAGATATCAACAAATGATGTCTCTTCATACAAATCTAGTTATGTTCTTCATTGTGACTATTGATAGAGATACGGCTTTGACCCATTTGGTGAAATATTCAATAGCCACAAGGATATACAGATGTCCATTGGCAGCCTTCTGAGGCCTGGGTCCTACTACATGGATTTCGCACATGGAGAATGGCTAAGGAGTAGCCAGGTTGTGTAATTTGGAAGCTGGTGCTTTAATAATGTTGGCATAAGACTAAAAAGTGTAGCACTTTATATGTTGGCAATAGTCTGTTTCCATGGTCAACTAGTAGTAACCTAGTCAGAGAATTTTCTTGGCAAGCATAAACCCATTCATGTATGGGCAGCACTCTCTTCTGTGGGTATCATCAATGATAGTGGAGGCCTTAGCTTCATCCATGCACTTTAGGAGGCCATGATGAGGGGACTTCTTGTATAAGGTCCCACCATGTAAAACAAACTTAGTTGCTAGTCTCCGTAGAGCATGTTGATCATTCTTGGAAGCTATGGACGGATGATTCTAATTGTCAGGGTAGTTCTTTATGTTGAGGAACCACAACTCCCTGTTAAAATCATTAGTTGCAATCTAAAGACAATAGGTTGGCTCATTTCTCTATTCGATGTCATCCTTGCCCCTTGAGGGATGTGAATCATTGAAGCTAGCATGGCCAAAGCATCTGTGAAGCTGTTCCTTCTTCTGTCAATGTAGTTGAAAGTTAGATATTTAAAGATCTTAGAAAGGATCTATAGACATTCATGGTAGTCCAAGAAGTTCTCTTCTCGGATGAACCAATCTCTAATTGCTTGAAAGATAACGAGTGCTAAGTCCTTGTAGACTTCTAGTTCATCAATGTTGAGGTCAATAGTTGCTTTCAAACTGATGATGCAAGCTTCATATTTGGCTATATTGTTCGTGTATAGAAAATGTAGTCTCAATAATTGGAATAAGAGCACATGTAGGGAAATTGAGTACAGCTCCAATCCCACAGCCTAGCTGGTCAACAGCTCCATCAAAGCACATTTTCTACCTGATAATCTTGCTCAATTCAACTTCAACACAAAGTATGTGCTCATTTGAGAAGTTAAGCTTCAAGGATGAAGGTTCATCTATTGGTCCATCTAATAAGAAATCTTCTATAGCTTACCCTTTGATAGCTTTCTGTGAGACATAAGTGATGTCGAATTCGGATAATATCATGAGCCATCGGGTAGTCCTTCCTATGGTTGCGGGTTTCTCAAATAAATACTTGATGGGATTTATCTAAGAAATCAGAAATACTTTGTATGAAAGGAAGTAATGTTGAAGTCTCTTAGTGACATAGAGTAAAGCAAGACAGGTCTTCTAAAGAGGGGTGTATCTAGTTTTGTAGTCAATAAAATACTTTCTTAGATAATATAAGGCTTATTCTTTCTTTCATGTCTTGTCATGTTGTCCTAGTACACATCCCATGGAGTTGTGATGTACAGTTAAATGCAAAATCAGCGGGCGATCTAACTCTGGAGAAATAATTACGGACCGTCTTCATATATACTTCTTGATCTTATTAAAAGCAGTTTGGTTGTCACTGTTCCATTAGGTTAGAACATTCCTTCTCAGTAGTTTGAATAGAGGCTCACAAATGGGAGTGAGCTGAGTAATGAAATGATTGATATATTGGATGTGGCCCAAGAAACTGTTTACATATTTCTCTATGCAAGATGTAGGCATTCCAATGATTGCTTTAGCCTTGAAGGGATCAACTTCTATGCCTCTTTTGCTGATGATGAAGCCTAACAATTTTCTATGGGAGGCTCGAAAGATGCACTTATTCAAGTTTAGCTTTAGTCTATATTTCCTCAATTGGGTAAACAACTTTCGTAGATGTTTTAGATGATCTTCCTGATGTTGAGACTTAAAAATCATATCTTCAACATAGTCATCCATTTCTTTATTGATCATGTAATGGAAGAGGGCAGTCATGGCCCATTGATATGTTGCCCCTACATTCTTGAGACCGAAGAGCATGACTTTGTAGCAGAATATGCCCCAAGGGCTAGTGAAGGCAGTCTTTTCACGGTTTTCTATGGATATCTTGATCTGATTATAACCTTAGAACCTATCCATGAAGGACATCATCTCATGTCTGGTAGTACTATTAATGAGCACATCAATGTTGGGTAAGGGGAAATCATCTTCGAGACTAGCTTTGTTTAGGTCTCTGTAATCAATGCACATTCGGACCTTGTCATCTTTTTTGGGTATAGGGACGATATTGGCTAACCTTTGGGGATATTGGATAGACAAATGAAAGTCGGCATCTAATTGTTTTTGTATTTCTTCTTTGAGGAATAGGGACCATTCTGGTCATAGAAGCCTAGGCTTTTGTTTGATGGGATGAACATCTGGGTTAGTGGGAAGCTTGTGGGTGACAAGGTCTGTGTCTAGACCAGGCATGTCTACATAAGTCCATGCAAGGATGTCTATGTTCTCTCGGAGTAAGTTTAACAGGGTATGTCCAAGATCTGAAGTGCTGGGGGTCCCAATTTTCAAAATTGTACGCACAACTTTTGACCCAAGATTGATCTCTTAGGGGTTATTTACCAATGGAAGATTTCAGTTTTCTTGGCATTCAAAGGCATCAATCACCTCTTTCGGTATATTTCCTCATCATTTCATTCTTCTTGTTCTTACTTTTAGAAAGAAAAGTTTTTAGTATGAATTTACATAAAAAGGGTATTTAATACTCAATGAGCAACTAGACTTTGAATCATGCTCCAAGTTACCTACATACCCAATGTTTGTATTGATCACAAGCTTAGTAAAGTTTGTTTAGTCAGGATTAAGTCGCAGGTAGTTCTGGTCACCAAATTTATAATTTTTTGAAAAGCAGCTAAGCCTGAAGTTACTTCTCATGTTGCCTACATACTTGACTTTGAGCATAAGTGCTTTTGAAAACATTGGTTTATAAAGTTCAAGTTGCACGTAGTTCTTTGGCTACAAGGGTAAAGAAAGAACAAAAAGGTTTTTTTTAAAAGTGACTAGACCTAAAGCTATGTCTCAAGTTGCCTACGTACCCTTTACATTTGAATTGGTCAAATGCATTTGGATAATGTAACTCAGTAAGGATCAAGTCTACGTAGTTCTTGTACAAGGTGGTAAAAAGAAAAGACTTCAACTTTTAAAAATATGAAACAAGAGTGGAATAAGTCGACTCTTCCAAGCTTCTTTTCTAAATAAATAAATAAATCAATCACCTAGTCCTCCACTATGGTTGAGTTGGCTTGTCTGATCTACTCTCTAGCATCTATGGTTATCCATGTTTCGGGTAAGTTAACCTGGTCAAGGTTGAGCTCATCTAGGTCTAGCTTTCCACTTGTAATAACTGATTGCAGTGCTTCCATAGCATCACCAAAGAGAAAAAGAGTAGACTTAGGGGAGCTAGGTTGCCATCCTTGTGTTCTAAGATGTTGGGGGTCGAACTTTCCCTAACCTTAGGGATGGATGGCTTAGAGTTGAACATATGGGTATGAGGAGTAGCCTCAAGATGGTAGGTAGAGTGATGACTAATGTTTGGGTCAAGATAACAACTGGTCATGTTTGTGCACATTCCATGTTGAGTTTGGGTGTTACTAATAAGGGTGTCAGACCTTACAGTGCAGTTGGCAAAGTGACACATGTCTTAGGTAGTTTATAAGTGGATGCAAAATGTTGTGTGGCCTTGTGGCTGAATTTTTTTTCATGTTCTTATTGAACTGGTGCTTGATTAGAGATTTTGAACCCTAGACCCACTTTGTATGGCATTCTAACGGCTTTGATGGGATTCATTCTTCCTTAAGAAAGCTTGCCTAAGCCCTTCTTCGGATCGAACATCATCTTGACCATCATGCAGAACTTTGGCAAAAGTATTTCAGCCTTCCTCTTTAGATCTGTTACCTCTCTCTCTATATGTACAACCTTAAATTGATACAAGGTGAAAGTATTTAGAGCCTACAAGTTTTGAACTCCCAATATATTTTTCCTTATCATTGTAATCTCTATGTCAGCTCGTACTGTGACAACCTTATCATTGATAATGAACTTCACTTTCTGGTGAAGAGTGGATGGGATGGTGCCTAATTGGTGAATCTAGGGTCTTCCCAACAACATTGTGAAAGATGATGGTATGCTCAGCACTTGGAACTGAACATGGAACATTGTCTCTTATATCACTAGGAGAATGTACACTTCTTATTGGCCATGACTAATTGAGTTTTCAAAGGCCCTTATGTCACACGGATTGGGTTTCACATAATCTAAGGGGACTCCCAACGTGTCCAAGGTATCCTTTATACAGATGTTCAAGGTGGATACATTGTCCACTAAAATAAGAGGGATACACATGTCAGAATGATATACTATGATGTAAATGGCTCAGTTGTGCACAATGTCACTCTTGAGAATCTCATCCTTTGAAAAATGTTATGACTCATGGTGTTAACACCCTGGCCACCATATTTTCCAACCTATTATGTGTGGTCAATGAATTCACCAAGGACTTTCTAAATATGATATAAAATCTCTCTCTATCCTACTCAGATGTCAACAAAAGGCCCAAAATTGAAACCTATGTTGGTGTCTTGGACAATTTCTTGATCAATGTTAGGTGATAGTTTTGAATAGTTGCTTCGAAATCTCATTTTCTCTCATTTCCTCTTCCTCTCGAGTCTTCTTCTACACCTCTATATCAACTTCTTCTTCTATCATCTTTCTTTCCCTTTCCCTTTCGGATGTAGAAATGTAACCGAGTTTGAGACTCTGCCTGACCTGGTGATGAAGGCTGTGACCTCCTCCGACTATATGGACATCGAGG
>JAOXJP010190070.1:0-12273 GCA_025762735.1 Platanus orientalis | reverse complement strand
CCACTCCTGGTTTTTAGACTTCATAAAGGAAGAACACACTACTAAATAGCTAAAACGCAAGAAATTTTTTATTCATCAATTTCATTCATTGTAAAATTATGGGGAGGGATTGCCTTTAAATAGGCTTACAACCTTAAACAATTAAAAACTTGCTAAAATAAGAAGCTTCTTAAAATCCTAAACTTGTTAGCGAAGTTTTCTAAAATATAAAACTAAAAACTTATTTTCCTAAAATTAAAACAACTAAAACTTAATATTTTATAAATTAAAAAAAAAAATACTATTCCCATTTTTACTGACACCCCCTTAGTAATTTGGTCATAACTTTCCCAAATCAGATCAGATTTACAAAATCTTGGTCTCGTTAGAAAGGTAATTGAATAACCTATTTAATTACACCAAAATCAAGCCAAAATGACAAGTTTTGACATTTGAACGGGATTACTCTAAAAAAAACCAACATCTTGACACTATTAGCCTTATTACATGGACACTTAAAATAAAAATTACCCCCTTACAAGACCTTTATTAAACCATATAACCTTGCATCTTCTATAAACCACTCCATGCGTGGACGCCACCAAAGCCAAGTGTGTGTCCCACCTTGTTCCCATGTCCTCATAAAAAACTCCCAAAATCATGATAAACAAATAATAAAGTGGTGGGAGTAGGTCTTCAAAATAAGTATAACCAAATTGAATTGGACATCACATTTATTATTATCAGAGTACCATAATGTTTCGCAAACTGCCAAACTTCACAATAAAGATCAATTGAGGATGAAATAAGTAAATGGGGAAATAAACATAGTAACAATTCTAAAGACAAATGAGCCTTTGATGCCATTGCAATAGCCGGTCTAGATGAAAGGTGGATTTCGTACACCTGCAAGAAGATTGGAGAATGAACAAAAGAAATAGAGAAGAGATGAGAGGGAGAGAGATTTATATAATAATGGGAGAATCATATTAAAGAGTAATCCTCTTTATATGAGTTATTTATATTAATAAAGAGATGGTATACTATAGTATATGGTATACCATACATATACATGTATAGAATACATCAAACAATACTACTCTTCATGTAATGTATCTCAACACTCCCCCTCAATGATGAGGACATGGGAAGCAAGGTGGGACCCACACATGGGGCTAGTGGGGTCCACACATGAAGACAAGCACGAAGGCACGTGGAAGGCACATATGGAGACACATCATAGTCTTTGGTTTAGTTTTGAGTCAATTTATTAAAGTTTTATTGTTTTAGTTCATATTTATTAGTTATTAGAGATAGGATATTGATCGAATTTTAGCTTTTTATATAGGACAAAGTTGTAACTAGCTTCAAAATAGGGTTTTTGTAGGAGAAATCTATTCCACATGATTTGAGGGAGAATATCTTTGTGTTTGATAGCTAGGATTAAATTAGGGGTGTTGGCTTCTAAAACAGCCCCACGTATTTTTCTTTTTTTCAATGATGCAATGAATAAAATTATAATATTGAATGTATTTTCTCCTTTCCAACGAAGAGGGTGTCTCTTCCTTGTTCTCCAAGCTTTAGATGCCAAGTTTGGGACCATGGATGGTGATGTCTATGGATGTGGGGTAGGTGATTTCCTCACAAATATCTTCTCTTCTCTCTCATCTTCCCCTTTACTTCTTCCAAATCTTTCTTTTTCTTTCTTTCTTTCTTTCTTCTTCTCTTTTCTATATTTTCATTATCATTTACTAGGTTGTCCCATCAAGAACCCAAGAAACATCTCTTCCAAACCCTGCAGCCCCTTCCTATGCAATTCTTTGAATTTCAAATTTGAAATGTATTTGTCTCATTGATTTTTACCTTGCACTTGTACATGGAAACTCTCTCGGTTCTGTCCCATACTTTTGAACTCCGTAACCCATCTTTTCTTGGGTTATAGGTGGTATACACGACCTATTACTGCCTAAGGCTGCACCAATGTAAACTCCCATTTTGCTTATACCTCAAAATCATAAACCCTTTGGTCCATGATCTTAGATTTGGCCCTGTATCAATCTGAAATCAACCCGATTCTTGGTCTCTGATTGGCATCAGATTGGCACCTATTTGTCCCCATTCTATAACTTCTTGTTACTGCTCTTTGTTTTGGGACTTCTAGTAGACTGTAATCAGCCCAATTTATCTCATCATAAAGCCTCTTTATAGCCTCTTACAATTTGTAGCCTATACATCCCTTGTTTTATCCTAAGTTCTTATACTAACTAGTTCCCATAAACCCAATTCAATCTGTTGTTTCAGCCTAAAGCCTTCATACTGTTTGATGTTGATCCTAAACCAGATTAATAACCTTTTATACCTTGTTGTCCAACCTGTTGATCTTCATATAGTCTGCTGCCCTTCTATATAATCTATTGGTACTGTTTATGGATCACTTTCTATGGAAACACTCCAAATATTCAGGGGTTTGAACTTTGAACACTATCTTGAATATTAAATAAACTCCCTACTCTTGCTAGTTCCTTAAGCTATAACCTCTTTGAACTCCTACTTTAATCAAGATTGAATCCTTTTGATATATGACTTATGTAACATCAAATTGGTATTGGAGCTTTCGTACTACATTAAATTTTGTATCAAAGCCAGGTTCCAACTTGTCCTTACATAGTTGGGATCCTTGGAGCATTAACCTACTGATCACAATGTTGTGTTCAACCTCTGTAATCTGATCCTTTTGTTAAATCTATTAGCACACTATTAGTGTTTGTGTTAAGTCCTCACACAAAACAACATTTTTCTATATAAGTTCACCGACCAAAACTTATCTAAATTTCTTGAAATTTGGGAAAGCAGTGTATTTTGACCTTAAGAATAACCTTGCCAAAAATCAGAAATTCCTGACATGTCAAAGGGGTATTTTGGTAATGTTAACAGTTTTTGCCCAAAATTATAGAATTACCCTTCTGGGTATTTTATCCTTATATTTTTATTTTCTGTTCATTTTCATTCTAACCTCTCTTCTACCATTCTATTTCTTGATTTCCCTTATTTTGTAGCCACTTGATTGCTTTAAAATTCAATTATTAAAATATCTTACTTTTGCACTTTGAATCTCATAATTATTTGAGCCTCTTGGACTCATTTTACATCAATTTTTGGTATCTTTCCCTTGTGTTACATCACTCAAGCTGGTGAATAGATATCTATCATTCCCAGCTTGTCTACGATACATGAAAAATGAATACTACTTAACTCTTTTGTGAAGATGTCTGCAAGTTGATACCTTGTCTAAACAAAATGAATGCAAGTAAACCCAGACTTGATATAGTCTTTGATAAAGTGTCGATCAATCTTCACATGTTTGGTTCTATCATGTTGTACTGGGTCATGTGCAATGTTAATGACTGCCTTATTATCATAAAAGAGATTCATTGGACCCTTCACAAGAAATCCCAATTCATCGAGTAACTTCTTCAACCATAAGAGTTCACAAATCCCATTAACTATAGAATGGAATTCTGCTTCAGCACTAGATCTCACAATCATTGATTGTTTCCTGCTAAGCCATGTAACAAGATTGCCTCAAACAAAGGAACAATATCCAGAGGTTGATCTTTGGTCAATCAAGGAACCAACTCAATCTGCATCTAAATTTGCTGCCACATCAGCTCTATAATGATCATACTTCTTATATATAATTTCTTGTCATGGGCACCCCTTCAAATATTTTAGAACTCTGTATGTAGCTTCCATGTACGTCTGAGTGGGAGCATGGATAAATTGACTAATCACCCCCACTGCATAAGCTATGTCAAATCTAGTTAGGGACAAGTAGATGAGATGCTCAACAAGCATCAATCAACCTTTTACAGTCACCTTCTTTTAATCTATGATTTACTTCAATAGGTGTAGCACATGGTTTACATCCCATCATTCCTGAGTCCTTGAGTAGATCAAGTACATATTTTCTTTAAGAGATAAAGATACCTAGTCTAGACCTTGCCACTTCAATCCCCAAAAAATATTTGAGGAAACTTGTATTCTTGATTTCAAACCCCCTTGCTAGGTTTCTCTTAAGTTGTGTCATCTCCACTTCATCATTTCCAGTGCCCACAATATCATCCACGTACACAATGAGAGTCATCACCTTCATATCCATTCTTTTTACAAACAATGTATAATCAGCCTGACATTGTTTATACCCATTTGTAATCATTGCTGACTGGAACCTTTCGAACCACGCTCTTAGCGATTGTTTTAGGCTATAAAGTGCCTTCTTTAGCCTACACACTCTACCCTTCGCGCCTGGCATTTGGAATCCAGGTGGTGTATCCATGTATACTTTTTGTTCCAGGTCTCTATGTAAAAAAAATATTATTCACTTCTAATTGGAATAGAGGTCATCCCTGATTTGCAGTAAGTGAGATTAGGACCCGAATTGAATTCATCTTTGCCACAGGAACGAAGGTCTCCTAGTAATCAATACTAAATGTCTATATATCCATTTGCAGTCAGGCGTGCTTTGTATCTTTCAACTGACCCAACGGGTTTATGCTTCACAGTAAATACCCACTTACATCCAACTGTCATCTTTCCTCTTGGGAGGTCAACCAATTCCCATGTCTGGTTTTTTTCTAGAGTTTTCATCTTCTCCTCCATAATAGTTCACCATTGGGGCTGTGCAAAAGCTTTTGATACTCTGCGAGGAATGGTGACTGAAGACAAGGAAGCAACATAGTTTCAAAATAAAGAAGATAATGCATGATAAGAGACAAAGTTTGATATAGGATGTTGGGTATATGATCTAACACCTTTTCGAAGAGCAATAGGTATGTCAAAACCATCCACCTTAGAAGAAAGAGGTGTGTTACCTGTTTTAGGATGAGGATTCTTTTCACTTAGTTGATTAGGATCCCTTGATGTTCTTCAACTTTTTTTCTTCTTACTAATCTGAGCCACCTTGCTTCTTTCTTCGAGTGTATACTTTAAGTTCAGTTTCCCCATTTCTATTAATTTCATTACTATCAAAGTGGAATGAAGGAACTGAGATAGGAAATGGAATTGTGGAAGAGGACAACTCATCACTTGAACTCTCCCCCTTGAGAGATGTTTTACCCGAAGAAAAGAAGGGAATATATTTAAAAAATGTCACATCCCGAGAAACAAACTTCTGACGGGTAAGTGGGTGAAAACACTTATACCCTTTATGATCAGCACCATAACCTAAAAGGACACACTTAAGTGTTTTGGGATCAAGCTTAGTGTGATCAAACTTAGATATATGCACATAGCAAATACATCCAAACGTTTTTAGGGGAAGAGAGAACAAAGTGGTTCTAGGTGTTAGAACTTCAATTAGAGATTTAAATGAGAGAATACGTGAGGGCATCCTATTCATGAGGTAGACGGTTGTTTGAATGACATCGGACTAAAAGGTTCTAAGCACATTCCTTATAAACATGAGTGCACAAGCAATCTCAAGTAAGTGTATTTTTATGCTCAGCCACCCCATTTTGCTCAGGAGTGCTTGGACAAGTGGTCTGATGGACAATCCCAAACTCGTCAAAGAATGAAGAAAGAGAATTGGAGAGATACTCTCCCCCATTGTCTGATCGAAGAATGCAAAGTTTAGTGTCAAACTGTGTGTGGATCATGTTATAAAATGATTTGAATGCAGTACGCACATCACTTTTGTTCTTTAACAATGATACCCATGTAACACTGGAGTAATCATTTACAAAGGTAACAAAGTAGCGAAAGCCAGACAAAGAAGTAATTGAGGAAGGCCCCCCCCACTTCAGAATGAATAATGGAAAATGAAGAAAAACTTCTATTATTACTTGATGGATAAACTGAACGATAGTGTTTTGCTAACTTACAAGGCTCACAATGAAAATTATCCAGAATAAACCGAAATTTGGGGAAAAAAAATTGTCTAACAAAGAAAAATGGGTGACTATGACAATGATGCCTTTGGAACATCTGTAGTATTAAGAGACATCATTCTTTACTACTGAAGATGCGATTGATGACTGAGAGGTAGAATCCTAGAGATAGAGACCTTCCTTCTTATGCCCCATACCAATAGTTGTCGTCTTCTTCAAATTCTAAAACAAACAATAAATGTAGAAGAAAATAACAGTACAGTTAAGCTCCTGGTGAGATGGCTAATAGATAACAGATTTAAGGTAAATTTAGGCACATAAAGAATATAAGACGACGATAAATAAGAAGTAACAGTCATGTTACCATGCCCAGTAACAAATGAATTGGAACCATCCACAATGCAGACTTTATCTTTCCCATAACTGACATGATAGGATTTAAAAAGGGAGGAAATACCAATCATGTGGTGGAAGGCTCTTGAATCAATGACCCAAGAGTCCTAAAATGTGGAAATAAACGTGGATAAAACTGATACAAATATACCTGAAGCTGAAGCCGCAAATGATGAGGTAAGAGCTGTTGAAGAAGTATCAAGCTGAGAAACAAATATACTAAATGCCTTAATTTCCTCCCTAAATAGATGACCATTTGATAATGAGGTAGGAGTGGTTGTAGGCGTTGAAGTTCTGGAAGCTATGGAGTGCGCACTAGATCGATTGCCTCCAAATCTACCACCGCCTTTACCTTGCCATGGTTGCCGTCAAGGAAGATTCTATGGGCGTCCATGAAAATCCCAACACTGACCCTTAAAATGTATGGATCTAATACAATGCTCACACTTACGGCAATCCCAGTCATCCAAGGAAGTACTAAAATGACCACCATGACCTCGCAAAGAGGAACCCCCTCTGCCTCCCTGGCTAGAGGAGACAAATGCTTATTTTTTTACTGCAAATGATAGATTCACCATTCCTCCTCGTCTCTCCTCTATGAACATGTGCATACACCTCATTTAACGATGAAATATTCATATTTAGGACCTGGACTCTAATCTTCTCATATTTAGGACTTAAACCAGTTAGAAATTCGAACACTTGAGTTTCTTCAACATGTTTCTTGTGTGCTGAAATGTCCTTTGTACAGGCAAGGTGAAAGGGGTATAATGATCTAGTTCCTATCACAACTTTTTCAGAGAAGCATAGTAGATGGCTAATGGCTGATCTTCTTGTTTGAGCTATGCAATCCTTTGTCATAGATCATATACCTTTGTTGCATGTCTAATCTGTAAATAAGCTTGAGATAGAGATTCCCAGATCTAATGAGCTATATCCAAGATGAGATAGTGGTCACATATTTCTAGTTTCACAGAGCTCAACAACTAGCCTATATCCATAGCATTTTATGTCTTCCACATTCGATACTTTGGATCACCCTTGGGAAGAACTTCTATTTCACCTATCAAATAGTCATCTTTGTTTTTACCTTAAATGTAGATGATAACAGATTTGGACCAAGTAAAATAATCTGTGCCATCAAATTTCACAATAGTGAATTGGATATGAGAGGAATCTCCAACACAAGGGAGCCTCCCAGTCCTAGGTCACTCTTTTTCGAGTCTCTAAAAGTCTGACCAATCTTTTGAAGTTCTTTAGACATGATTTAATTTAGGAGCAACCACCAACAATCCACACATTAATGCACTCCGGCTGCACAACACACTAATGTAGTAAACAACTCCTAGCATTAACACACCATAGGTTAACGTCACATCAATAACTTGCATGCCAAATACACCCTAACCACTGTTAAGGACACCACACGTACTAACTTCTGACATCATTAACGTTGAGTAGATGCAAAACAATGTTTAGAGTAGATCAAAGGAGTCGACACACAAAGGGACATGGGAGGACACAAGATTTAGCCACACAGTGTCCACTTTAGTCATAGGGAACATTGCCTTAATGTTGGTTAGATGCAATACAGTGTTTGGACCAAATTAGAGAGCTCGACACACAAGGGGACATAAAGGGATACGAGATTCTGTCACACGGTATTCAATCTGGTCATAGAGAGCATTGCCAACTGGTGCGAGGTCGTAGAACACCCTTGCTGACAGCTAGGGTTCTTCAATGGTACTGTTTAAAGGTTGTAAGGTATCCATACACAGGCCTGAGCCTATAATGACAAACAAAGGGAGGAATGCGTCACCTACGTTCGACGAGATCTGTTGCAAATCTCTCAAAACTCCACCAAATCGAGTGGAACAAGTAGTGTCTGAGAGCTAGGGAAAAAACGATCACTCCTCTTGCAACATTCGAGATAGACAACTCTAGATCTAACCAAATCGATGATTTTTGTCAGATATGAGGAGATTTCCGCCTGGCAAAAAAATTACTCAAAAAAATAGTTTTAGGCTTCAAACAATTCCATAAAAATCACCGTTATACTCCTTATCAAAAAACACACCATGCCATGGCTTTAACTTGACCTGACACATGTACGGCCTGACTGACGTCAGTGCATGTACGACTAACATCAGCCCTATGTTTGGCCCCTTTTCGTCTTCAGATCTCTCTGGTGATCTTGTGTGGCTCTAATACTAAGGTGAAAGGTGGATTCCGTACACCTGCAAGAAGATTAAAGGATGAAGGAGGAGAAATAGATAAGAGATGATAGGGAGAGAAATTTACACAAGAATGGGGGAATCGTATTAGAGGGTAATCCTTTCTATATGAGTTATTTATATTAATAGAGAGATGGTATACTATAGTGTATAGTACATCGTACATATACATGTATAGAATACATCAGACGATACTACCCTTCATTTAATGTGTCTCAACAGGTCTTTACTACAACTACTAGAACTGGCATAGTGGTGGGCAGCAGAGATGACTGGAGGCTCTTCAAGTAGGTACAATTTGTTAACTTCATGACCACTACCTATCATCCACCTTGTACTCAGATCCAGAGACACAATAAGTAGGGAAAAAGGTGACACTCCAATTCAATTTTTATAAGATTACTAATATTATTAAGATTTGTGGATAGACTGGGAACATGAAGAATATATGATAAAGGAAGATTTGGGAGGATATTAACATCTCCTTTTCTAGTATTGGAAGAAAATAAATCATCTGCAACTCTAACCTTTTCCTTATATTATATGATGAAAAAACTAAAGATATACCCATTTTGTGGTTTGAAACATTGGAAAGATTGGTTCCTCTACACTAGCAACTAGGTTATCTTCTTCCCCTTCAAGACCCATGTGTAGGTTCTTGGAAAAACACTGAAATGCATAATGACTCTTTTTTCCACATCAAAACCAACTGTTTTTTTTTTTTTTTTTGCTGAATAATAGGGGATATATATTAATAGGGATGGGGAAGAAAGAGAGAATATAAGAGAACCAAGCAAAAAATGTTCCAAAACAAGAAAGAGATTGGATAGAGGGGGGGAAGGAGAAAGGGAGACTCTCCCAGATCTCATACATATCTTCACATTTACATCTCGTCTACGTAACTTCCCACAACTATATCTTCTTTATCCACTCCCTTCTTTCTAACCCATCTGCTACCACATTAGTCTCTCTAGGAATCCAGTTGAATGAGATATTCAAAGAGGAGACCAGAAATGCCGCTTCCTTTGGTAGATGGGATAGTCACCAAAGTCAGGACCCACCAGGCTTAGATGTGTTTGCATTAGAATATGCTGGCCTAGAAGTCTTTCCCCCATCAAAAGTCTTGCGGGCTGGTATCTCCTCGGCTTAGTTTTCAAGTTGTTTCTCCTCGGCTTAGTTTTCAAGTTGTTTCATCATAGGTTGTCTTAGATTCTTCTTGACTCGCAATGCCATTTAGAATTCATCTTCCAAATCATAAACTCGCATAATAGTCATCTCCCTTCTGATTTCTTCCCTTAAGCCATTCTTGAAACGAGTAAGTTTCTGCCTATCATCCTCAGTTGTTTCACAATGAATGGCTAACTCATCAAATCACCATATGTACTCCACTACAAATTAGCTTCCTTATTAGAATGAGATCATCTCCTCATAAAGCTCATATTGGAAATTAAAAGGTATATAATTTTCCTTGAGATAGGCCTTCATTTCCCAATTAGTGATAGGAGGATTCCCTATATTTGTTGCCTATTTGCAAAACTTCTCCACCATACTTTAGCATGAGCAACGAACTTCATCTTGGCTAACCGAACTCTCTTGTCGTCTATCATGTCATACCAGTCAAAGTACTCCTCTAGAACTATAAGCCAATTTGAGGGTCAATATCACCTTTGAAAGTTGGGATCTCTATCTTGACTTTCCTAGTGATGTTGTTGTTAGTGTAATTGATGTCAATCCCATGGAAAAACCATATGTAAGGTTTGTCTTGTAAGTGTCCAATGTGTTCCAAGTTCAGAGGCAAGAAGACAAACTAAATCAAAGACTTGAAGGAAGACCGGAAGATACCTCGGGTTACCCCCTCCACAAAAGGTAGAAAGCATGCATTGCATTCATTGGCTAAAAGTGGACCTCAACATGTGGAAATTTTTTACAAAAGCCCCCAAACAAAACAGGCTAAACACAACCCATGCACTAAAATAGGAAAAGTGTAGAGATCAGGGTCATGACCGATCACGGATCTTGTGATCGATCACGACCAGGATTTGGTCTCAGTTTAAGAGACCAGAGCATTTGACCCCTTTAGGCGTGATCGACCATGAGAAGGATCACGCCCAGGCCTCACGTCCCGTGACCGATAACGGATCTCGTGATCAATCTTGAGATGGACTGAAGGTCCTAAGACCCAGGAGCCTAATCCGTGATTGATCAGGAGATTGCTGATCAATCACGGGTTGTCATGATCGATCACGAGGGCAATTTTGTCAAAATGCTCTTTTTATTCCCTCCATGCGATTTGTTTCGAAATTTGAAACCCATTTTCGTAAATTAAATGCTCAAAAGAGTTGCCAGTTTTTAAAGATTCCAATCCAAGAACTTAAGGTGCTCCACATCCCTTATAAGAGGAAAAATTTCCTCTTTTGGGTAACACTTCAAGCATTCTAGAGAGTATAAGAGTTATTGCCAAAGTGAGTTTTTCCCCTTGAGAAATCTCTTTCACTTTTTTAAGCCTTCCAAGCTAACAACCTCTCTAAATATTACTCTCTTATTCTCCTCTAAAACACCAAGCTACTATCATTGAGGAGAGCTACTAGTGGGTTGTCCCTAAGAGGAAACCTTTATTTAGCTAAGCTCAAGGAGCACTAGAGCTAAGGCTTGAAGTATTGTGGGTGTGCTAAGGCATACTAACTCAATAAGGAGTACTCCCACTTGGTAAGAATAGCAACATCAACCATCCAGTGGTAATATTTGCTTTCTATTTGCATACATTTTTATCTTCATATTGCTTTGCTTCTTCCAGAGACACCGGAAGCTTGACCACACTCCCCGGAAACACTGAGTGTATTGTTTAGCTTGTTAAGTGCAAGTAATTAGGTTTTGGTATGTTTTTGACCTAAATTGTATTAATCAATCTTAATGAAAAATACCTAAATTCGGTAGTGAGCTTTAGAAGAGTGGACGTAGGCTATCATGCCAAACCACTATAAATCTTGTGTTGTAGATTGATTGTGTGATTACTTGTCTTTTTACTTTTATACTCATATCAACTCTTGCACACCATCTATTTGATATTATACTTGAGTAGCTACATTATAGCACACACACTTGGATAATTCAAAGGAACCAAAATTGAATTAAAAGCAATCCTAACATTTGAAAAAGGGGTAAACAAGTTTTAAATCCTATTTGCCCCCCCCCTCTAGGATCAACCTATTAGGTATTTTAGTTGTCCTGATAATCATTAGTCTGATATTTGGACTATTCAAGCATTTCTTGCACCATATCATCTAGAGTACCTTGTGGGGTAGCATTTCTTATATGAGTGGCTCTCATATATGCTCTCAGAAGCATATTAGCTCAGTGTCCAGTAATATTGTTGACTGAAATATCAACCTCTTCACCATTTTGTGAGCTTTCTGCACCTCTCTCCACCATTACCTCCATCCCTAAGGTTAGGACTTATATGATTGCCTTGTTACTCTTTAACCAAAAGCTCAAGTTCAATTACTCTCTCAACCAGCTTGAAAAGAAGTTCTTCCCTTTGATTAACAGTCAAACTCCTTCTAAAAATCCTCTCACTAAGTGTATCCATAAAACTAACCTTGGCTCTGGTACCAATCATAGTTCAAAATCTTGCGCGATACGGGGATACGGCCCGTATCGCACGAGACGTACCGGTATCGCAAGTGTGCGACACGATACCCCCATGTTCAGCGAAATATCGTGATCTGGACAGGTTATCGCGAGACGTATCGCGTATCGCGCATGCGTCTCGCGATAACATGTCC
>JAOXJP010190059.1:0-12273 GCA_025762735.1 Platanus orientalis | reverse complement strand
CCCTTCTCTCTCTCTCTCTCTCTCTCTCTCTCTCTCTCTCTCACACACACACACACACACACACACACACAGAGAAAGAGTATTAGGTGACATATGATTTGTTTTTTAAAAATTTTCTATTTTTGGTAGGATTCTTTTCTTAAATTGGTAGAGGGGGTTGCGCCCGTAGCCCAAGAATTAAATTGATGATGGTTTTTGTGTAGGTGGCGGTCTCATTGGCAGCTTGCATTTACTTCCTCAATGAAAAAACAAAGAGTATAGCCAGGGCTTCCATTCTCGGGTGAGTCTTTTACCAAAGGACAAGAAATTAAAATGACCATCCAAATTTACAGCTCTACACATATTATCAGCAATTTGTTTCTGTGCCACTAATATTTACCAACTGGATTATAGATTTGGAGGTCTTGTGGTAGGCTGGATATGCGGTTCTATCCTAGTTCCTATGGTCCCTTCTGTTCTGCTACAGCCAACTTGGACACTCGAACTCCTCACATCTCTTGTGGCCTTCTTTTTCTTGTTTCTTGCTTGTACTTTTCTCAAGTGAACAACTATTATAACAGTTATTTTTTTTTACCTAATGAAGCTGAGAACTAGATCGAGTTGAGAGGATTTTGGACTACAGAGTCATTGCTTTGGAAATCATGAGGTGCATTTTCGCTTTTGTACCCTCTTTGTGTATAATGAAGTTAAATGGATCAAATTGAAAACCAATTGACATTCATACCCATGTGCATTTACATAGATTATATCTGACTGTTGACGGCTGGATAGCTTGTTCATCAGTGGGTTCTAAATCACTTCGCAAAAAATAGAAATAACCACACAGAAACACACTCCCCAAAATATTATATATCATATTACTACATCAGTTAAGTGAGCAAAATTGCTGTGAATCATATAGCTCAAGCCAGTCAAGAAGGGTTCAATGAGAATTTGCCATGCAAAAAACTTAGTTCCCAGGTTCACATTTTGATTGGATTCATACTTCATTCACAGCTCATAATATGTAGCTGGCTAGTGAATCCAATTACCTATATTTGAAAGATCAGTTTGTGATATTGATTCATAGAGTTTCAGAGTTCAATTCACCAAATGTATCAGAATTCCGATTCTTCCTCCACCTAAACTGGAAAATTGATTAAAAATCCATCCAAAATTGATTCAGGTGATTTGGTTGTTTCTCTTCCCAGATAAATAAGTGGTCAACTTCTGCAACCCTGTACAACTTCAACAAAATAATAGATCTTATCCTCACTTTTGAGGTTATACTTTTCTGCCATGGTGGCGATTCTTCCAAACATACAACATATATATTTGTTATCCATAGTAAACCCAGGTAAAACACCCAGAACGTGAAAGCTTTCCACAAAAATGTGGGGTTTAACCATTTTTTTCTAGATCTCATTCAACCAGTTCCAGAGCAGAGGAAGAAAAAGAAATAGAAGAGCAGCTAGGAATATTGACTTACACAAGTGAGACCAACAATCATGATCAGGAAGTAGCATAACTCAATTTTAAGAGATGAAAAGGAGAGAAAAAGAAAAGAGGTCAATTGCAATGTCGGCATCGGGAGCAGGGTTAATATATAACTATCAAGCAGTACTTAGAAAAGGCATTTGCGACTATAAAAGAGTCAACTGGATTCCTTCCCATAAAAAAAACAGGATGATTGAACAAGCAACCAGTGGACCCAACAAAGTTAATAGCCTCTATACTTCTTGTAGCTCTTTCTTGCTTGATTGTTTCTGCTAGCGTAGCAACCAATGGAGTAGACAACAATGAGGAAGATGAAGATAGAGGTGTTGAAGATGGCTATCTTCCTCCACTTATTCATAAAATTGGCAAGAACCCCTGCTTTGCATGACTTGCAGCCGTAGCACAGCGTCTCCTGGTTGTTGCTCCAAGTTGTACAGTCGCTATCTGGAACAGCTGGGCCTGATTCGGGGACAGTCCAGAAGGTTGCATTCTTGTATATGAAACCACAGTAAGTAGGCGGCTTGCAGCAACCGGACTGAAAAAACAAAAATAACAAGTATGAAGTGTAAAATGATATAGTTCTTAATTCTTACAAGGTGGGATTTGAGCAATAACATCTTTTTACAACAAATAAAGGCAAGCGAAAAAGCAGCGATTTCCCGAATTTCATTTACATAATGACCCAACAACAGCAGAAGAGTCACCCTCCTCCAAGTTATCATATGGCCACATATTTTTAACTCATGCAAACCCATGAGGTCGGTAGTTTCATCCTTTGTCAAATCACAAATGCCTATGAGGCCGCAAATTATCCGTACAATTTGACCCCTCGAATCACAAGTGACCCCCCCCAAGTCCCAGATTACCCATAGAGGCACCATCAAAATTTAGCTTCGTAATTCCAAAAGGAGGTAGTTCGAAATACATTTTGATGGATAATTCCCCTTTAGGAAGTTGTAATGCTCAACAAATCTCATGATACAACATTCTCTTATCCCACATCTCATTGCCAAATGTATGGTGATATGC
This sequence comes from Platanus orientalis, assembly GCA_025762735.1. Classification (NCBI taxonomy): domain Eukaryota; kingdom Viridiplantae; phylum Streptophyta; class Magnoliopsida; order Proteales; family Platanaceae; genus Platanus; species Platanus orientalis. The sequence continues at coordinate 9,768 of JAOXJP010190059.1, read as the reverse complement.
ACGGATCAAAGATCAAATAACTATATGAGTAAGTGAAGGAAGCCATTAAAACAACCTAACGTCTCATTGAAGGTTGATTAGGAATAATCACAGAGGTCCTCCCCTCATAGCTTTGAATGGTGAAACAGATTTCTGGGACAATCTTCTAATATTTGAAGATAATTGATCCTAAATCATACCCCAATTGGATGTTCTTATTAATTCTCATTCAAAATCTTCATATATATCTTCCACTCTGTATCTTTCTATGTAACAGTAACCATTAAAAAAAAAAAAAAACTGTTTTGTTGGTAAAAAGAGAGGAATGAAGAAAACCTGAATTGGAGACAAATTCTTCTTGTAGAAATGTGAAGCCTGCTGATTAACATCGTTTCCGAGAGTTGGGCAAACCTGAGCATCAATCAAGCAACTTTTAAATTTCTCCCAGTTCCTGCCATTAACGACATTCTTCTGCAACCAATGCGAGTAATCGCCAAGCCGGTATTCCTTGTACCCTCTTCCCGATATCGCTTTTCCGACGCCTCTGTTGGTCACGACGACGGCGAATATCGAAAAACAAAACATTCCCACAATCAGCACGAACAAGACGAAGAGGTATATCCAGAACATCCACCTTACTTGGCAAAACGAACCGATCAATCCCAACAACGACACCACCAACAAGAACAACCCGAGTGCTAGAAGAGGGACATAGAGGAACCTCTGGCACTCTGAACTACCTTGCACTCGGAACCATATCGATGTGCCGACGACCAGGATTGAAAGTAGCAGTGTGAGAATGTTTAAGACGCCGATTACAGTGTTGCTTATTCGAACCATCTTTTCCAATCCTATTATAATAATAAGAATTGAGAAATTCTTCTTTCTTCCCAAAAGAATGAAGAGATTTTGAGATTCTGGTTGGGTGTGTATGATTTTAAGGTGTCTAGAATTGGCGAAGGTTTGGTTGGAAACCTTGGCACGAGAGAAAAGGCGAGGCTGGCAGAAACACGAGACCCTACAAATAGAAGCGAATGCGGTGGTGGTTTCTATATGGGGGTACGTCTCTCTTCTGTGATTCTAACCGTTTCAAAACGATACGTCGTTGCATCTTTTTGAAACTATGAAAACGTCCGCATGGATTCGGAAAAAACTATGGTTATGCCATTACGGAATGGGTTTCGAAGCAAGGACCCTACAAATTTTAGTACAACCAAACTTCCCCCAAGGATTTGCCCTTGGGTCAGTCCGGCATAAGGGGCTGACACATCAGTATCGAAAAGTGAAAAGCATCCCCAAATGTGTTCATCACTTTTTCAGCGCTGATGTGTCCACCAGTAATGTCAGCCTGACCTTATGCTGACCTGAGGGGTTGCACCAAATTCAAGCCAGCTGAACTTTTATGAACATATTCGCCAAAAAAAAAAAACTCTATGAACACAAATCCTCTACAATCACTAAAATACATTAACATGCTGCAATCTAATGCAGTGCAACATGTGTACAAGAATTTAAAATGTTAACTAAATTTGGGCAGTATTTTAAATATATATATATATATATATATATATAGACAATCGTTGCATTTTATGTAGTTTAACAAGGTTATCAGATGTTCATTGTTGTGACCGCGTCTAGTCCACAATCGACGGGTTTTATTGTCAATGAGAGAATGAGAGTGATTGTCTGTTTTGAGACAGACCTCTCTTATCGTGCATGATTGACATATGATGTGTTTTTGAATTTGATGTCTTTTATTAACCACCTACTTTTCAACTGAACACTTTTTTGGACACTTTTTACCCCCCCCAAAATAACACGTGTGTTTATAATTCACCATATACACTACAAGCTCTTTTTTTGGGTGAAAAAGTACCGGCTGGATAGAGTGGAGAATGAGTGTCTTGTGATGAGAAAACCTTGGGATGTATTTTTTGACTTTGGTTCCTTTCTTTTGGACCTCTTTTTTATTTTATTTTAACTGAGCATTTTTTTTTAATGTTTTTAACCTCAACACATCACCAATAGCTACACACGAAGGCTCACAGACACTTTTTTGTAGTGTAGGTTAGGGGTGGCAATTCGTGTTGGTGGGTCAGGTTCAGGCTGTGTCGAGGTAAGGGCATACAACCATAAGGCTCAACCCTAACTTGATCCATTTATTAATCATGTCAAAATTGGTTGACCCACTTTGACCCTAGACACATTTACAGTCAAACCTGACCCACTTATTTCGTGTTGGATTCACAGGTTATGTGGTAATTCATGTTGACGGGTAATTTTTGTCAATTTAAGGGTATACGACTATATGGCTCAACCCTAACCCTAACCTGGTAATTTCGTGTTGGGTTCATGGGTTGTGTCAAACATTACCACCCCTCGTGTAGGCATTTTGCATCTGACCATAATATGAAGATCACCTCCTATTAAACTGGAGAGATATAACACAAGTACGCCCCTCGTCAAATGACACAACACAATGCCTGAAAGGGTGTCTAGGTATATACACATGGCTAAAGCAAAGTAGCTTAGTAAACCGAGATAATGTAAATAAAATTAGTGGGACTTTTTAGTAAATACATATCCATTCATCTAAATACCCTGATTTTGTCAGGTATCTTGTTGCATTTTGGATTGGTATTGGCGTGTGGTAGTTTATTTTTTTCTTTTCTAAGTAACAATTTTATTAAAAAACAAGCGAAACGAATTACAAATAGTAATACAACAACAAAAGCAACAACCCCAAGAACCCATATCTCTTTCCTTACTCCACCCGATTATGTAGCAACGGAATCACCATTAACAATGTCATACCTAGCTTTGAGCTTGTTCAGCTCTTGAATACCCATCAACATCCCAATCATTTTGGCATTGACAGCATTGCAGTAGCCTAAAGGACAACATAAGACTTTGATTACTTGGCCTATTAACCCTAAATTACGCACCCAAAGTCGCTAGGACCTAGGTTACGTTTAAAAGTTCCGTCGAAATTCAACTTCAAAATACCTTCACTTAGAGGATTCCACACAACATTAGACAACATTAGAGCTATTGATTTGGGGCCTATTGAAAGAAAGCGATGCACACCAATTTTTCACAAAATTGGATAAAGAGATATTTTTAAATTCCTTGGATATAAGAAGCCAACTTCCCTCGCAATGGAATCCACCACCTCCATCTGGCCTCTATATTTTCTCTCAAAAATCCTTAGATTGCACTCATTTTAAATCCCCCATAAGATACCATGAATAAGATATGACCACATCGTTTTACCACGTAAACCCAACCCCCAAACATTCCACTGCAAAATGAGATTTATAACCTTCTTCGGCATTACCCATGATTTAGAGATACTTTCAAGAAAATAACCCCAAATGAAGCTACATCAAATCCGTAGTATTGTTATGCCTAAGCGAAGTTATCCAAATGAAAGATTTTAGCTTCGGGGAACATCAACTGACCACATTTTCTTGGAGGGAAAGGAGGTACCAAGGTTTGGTTCACTTAGTAGGTTCATAAAGAAAGATTTTGACAAAAACGTACCTAAAGACTTAAGGCTCCAAACCAACCTATCTGGGAAAGCATTTGAAATAAACACCTCCTCTAGAGAAGAGAAGATATTAGTTAACAACTCTTTTTCTTAGTCATAAAGAACCCTAGAGAAAAGAAATTGTAGACACCTAAAATTTGTATAAATTACAAATAAGGGCCTACACCCTCACAAATGCACATCAAAAACCCAAAAGTCATACATAGGTTTCAAATTTACAAATTAAGCCTAATTGAAGGAACAAGTTCGTTGGGTCTGGTCCGAGTTTCAAACAATAACCCATATGACCACCAAGCCCACACATGTTTCACTCTAGTAGCGGGCCTAAAACTCAACTTGCATAGGACCCACATGAGAGAGATTTGAATAAATTCAAATCTAGATTCTCTTGGGTAAAAAAGGAGTTATGCCACTCATGGAATACAAATAATTTCATAAATTGCACTTCTTTCCAAATAAGGAATGTGCAACCACTCTTTTAGACTAAAAGGGGTAAAAACATCCAATCAACACCCAATTAAGGGTTTTGGCAAGATTCTAACCCTAAGTCTATAAATAACCCCTTTTATATAAAGAAAAGGACCTTTGGCAAAAAATTTTAAACTAGAAGCCATAGAGAGAAGAAGACTCCAAAGCATCTCTATAGCTTTCCAAAGGCTTGAAGACTCAATGCATGCTTTCTAGTCTCTCTATCAACGACAAGTTCGTTGCTAGAGAGAAGAAGATTTATTGTATCTCAGAGATATTCTACAAATCCAACCTTGAGAGCGAGATTCGCAGTGTTTCTCTCATTTTTGAATAAAACACGAAGCCCTAAAGAGAAGTGATTCCCCTGCAGTCCAGCATCATCAACACCTAAATCCAAAAAACATGCCATCAGACCCTTGGATCTTGTCGACAAAGAATCAGAGGTTTTACTCTTTCTGTAAAAAAGTATTATCAACACCTAAATTTTGACTCAGGTCATGTGATAACATAGGGACAACATAACAACATCTAGGCATTGAGACTCTAAGCACCCTTGGCTTAGGAAGAGCAAACCTAGACTTTAGGAGGTTAGGCATCCCCAAAGAAGTCTTTCCAGATACTCCAGTCGTAATTGAATTAGTCAAAGCACCTTATTACAGCCCAAAAAGCACCATTTCATGACAAACCCTAATTTCACTCAAAAGGACCAATAGGACTTTGAGGGTCCACATTTTAGAACCTCATTCATGTCATTAGTAAGTTTTTCACCTCCTATAAGTCTTTCTCCAGCAAAGCATCACAAATGGAAAAATTATTGTTTTTCCCTTTTGCCTTCAAAGGTTCAATACTCACTATTTGTCATCCAGATCATTGAATTTCTCTACCTATGTAAGCCTTCTTGTCATGAAGCATCACTGGTAAAGAATTCTCATTTTCACCTTTTTCGACCTGCGGATAAAAAATTACCATTTTACCCTTTCTACTTAGAGAATCACCCTTGGACCCTCAAAAGACCCCTAGACCCTCTCATGTGGTCCAAATGGTGTAATTTTAGATCCTATGCATCCCTGAGCTCCCCTTCTTCATGAAACTCACCACAAGTCAGACACTCCTCAAGAATGGCAATAATCAATCTCTCAATCGATGATAACCCTGACCAAGAAATGACCCTTGTTAGAGCTCTCAAAAACTCATCCTATCTCCAAATCCAGAAAGGTTAGTCACCATATCTCGGCCTCGGCCTTAGCTTCAAATCTCCAGGTCTGAGAAGAAAGTTTTGAAGTCTTGAACCTCTATAAAATCTTAAATCTTCCCCAAAAGGTCAAAAGGCTGTTTCCCTGCTTTTTGCTCTTATAGAGCCAGAATGTTCTCCAAACCTCCAAATTATGATCAATCGGTGTCTATTTCTTCAAAATTGTAAAGCCTTCAAAAAACTATCTAAGGAGCAAGGAATTTCGCAAAATCTATCTACCAAGATTCCCTCAAATACTCAAAAAAGTGCAATGAATTAAGTCTAAAAAGCAAGTGTTCGATTGACTCCTAGGAGTGCATCTAACATCAGAAATTCAAATAGTCAATGGCTATACCACTATAAATTCAGAGCCTTGAGAATATCAAATCCACACTAATTTCTAAAAAATCCGTGGCCCAAGCAGTTATTTCTACCCAAACCTGAAAAAGCACATTTTGTTTGTATTTGGCATGCAGAATGCCCTTAAAAGTTCTCTCAGGCTCAGAATGTAGCAAAGTCAGAGCCATTTTCTCAGTTTCACCCCTGTTCTCAATAAAGCATTTCACAATCCCCTGGTTCAGGAAATGTTTGGCCATTCAATTTCACCTGGCTTCAAGCAGCTATAGAAACCCAATTTGTTCTAGTGACTTTGCTTCAAAAAACCCTCAGCAGCTGCCTAGGAACCCAATGACCAATCTGTCAGTTTCTATAGCTCTGAGATTCCTCAAACTTCAAATCCCCCAAATATAATCCAAATTGGTATTTTATCGAAAAACCAACAGCATTCCCTGTACAAGTTTGTCAAACCGCTCAAAAAATGGGTTTTGACCTAATTTCCTACTTAGGTACCGTAATCTCACATAGTCAGAAGCTGTGAATCACTTGGACTTGGGAGCATCTATCCTTGGGCCACCCTTAGATCAATTTTACCATCTTGCCCTTTAAAATTACATCTGAGAGATTTTTTGGCCAAAAAACCCTGATTTTACTCCTTACCCTTTTCATAATTTGATTTTGACTGGACCAATGTGATTAGAGCATCTATGACATCTGAAAATGACGCTGACTGGGCTGACTTCCGAGCTTGGGAGCTCACACGAAGTGACAGTAGCAAGAGGGTTCAAAAAGATCAAAAGTCAGATATTATTTCAAATGAGCTAAAGATGGGATATTTTGCATTAAATGCATCCTCATCTTTAGCCCATTTATTGAAGCCCCTGGATTAGAATCTTTCAACCCGCTCTCTCAACCTCCACCCTAGGATTAGGAAGATGAATTTTAAATCCATATTGAATCCCCCATAACCTCGCATCAAGCATCTTTAACCTTCCCCTTTAGATTTGAACCTAATAGGAGCATACCAAAGGGCATCTCCCATGTCACCTCTATAGCTACCCTGGTCCACCCTCAACAGCACACCCCTTATCTCACTCTCCATTGAAGTAGCACAAGCTTCATCAAGCCACCTAATTGGCCATGTCACCCATCCGTGCCTCTCCCTCCAAATCAATCTCAACCCCTCACATAGATTCAATCCTAGCCCTCCACCTAGTTTAGGATAGGGATTATCCTAGTCCTACATCTAACAACCCTTATCCCTTCATCCAACCCTCCATTCCATGGATTTGAGGCTATAAATAGCCCCAAATTCGTGGTGAACAGGGTTGGCAAAAAAAAACCCTAAACCTAAGAGAGAAAGAGGAGGAAGAAGAAGAAAAGTGTAATTTTAGTCTAACCGTTGGCAAGGTAAGCCTAAACTCATGCTTAGATCATCTCCCCCTTCAACATATATGAATTTTGATTACTGTTATGCTGTCCAATTCATGCTAGAGCACTGCTCTAATTCAGGTTATAGAGTAGAGGCTTAACAACCTCTATTTTTTATCTTTTTCGATGTCGAATTTCGTATGATTTTTCTAGAAGGATTCTTGAACCCAAATTTTACTATGTTAGAAAAGACATATGTAGGATGTTATGTATTTAATTTCATGATTTTTAGAGCTGTGGACGACCTCGAGATGGCCCCCGACATAGACGCAAAAAAATGAGTCTTTTGAGACATAATTTTGGGGAATATTTGCTGATTTTATTGTGAATTGTTTATGCATGATATTAAAATTTTTTTTATGTTGTTCATATATGTATTTCTGGATAGCATGTCAAATTTCAGATTTTTTCCACACCTCTCAGGGGTCCAAATGGCCAAAATCAGGTTGCTGGATTTTGGTCCCAAGCCTAACACCTATTTTTAAGGAAATTAAAAAATAGGCATTGGAAAAATAGGTGTATGAATAAACAAGCGTTAGACAAGTATAGGCTTATTATATATGGTTGGAAAGATCTCTCTTTCATCTTTCTAAATTGACTAACCATGCTCAATTTAGAATTTTATGGAGAGAGATATGCCCTTCAAAGTACAAACTGTTTATACCCAATGCCTATTTTTTAATCTGTTAAAAAATAAGCATTGACAGAAAATAGGCATATGAACAAACAAGTGTTAGAAAAGTATAGGCTTATTATATATGGTTGGAAGGATCTCTTTTAAGTTTTCTAAATTGACCAACCATACTCAATTTAGAATTTTGTAGAGAAAGATATGCCCTTCGGAGTACAGACTATCCAAACCCAACACCTATTTTTTAATTTGTTAAAAAGCAAGCATTGACAGCATAAATAGACGTCAGTTTGAAAAATAACCATTAAACAAGTATAAGCTTATTATATATGGTTGGAAAGATCTCTCTCTCAGCTTTCCAAATTAACCGACCACACTCAATTTAGAATTTTATGCAGAAAGATATGCCTTCCAGAGTGTGGACTGTCTAAACCCAATGCCTAATTTTTAATCTATTAAAAAACAAGAGTTGACAGGGAATATAAGCATTGGTGAAATTCAGGCGTTAGGATCTGGGACCCATCCCAGTGAACCCTGACCTTCTTTAAAGCCTATATACAGGCAACTAATATCTTGAAATTCATCCACGTGCTTAGGCACCTCTATGGGCCCTGTTTATAGGCGTTGAGATGAATTTCAGGAGTTAGATCTATGAGTATCAAATGAAACCATCTTCAAACCAATCCATTTCATAGACATAATCTAGGGATATCTTCCTTACAAATACCTCTTTCAGCTTTCCTATAATCATAGTAGGGTTGACTATATGCTTGTGATCTCCAAGTGTATTAGATACCTGAACTTTACCTGGGAGACAATGCTTGAGTCGTGGTTGCTACGTCAGTGTGATTAGGTCAAGTCAACCTACCTGTTCACTATATTTCAACTTGTCCCGACCTTTTACGGTCTTCACCTTACCTTAGGGTCATGTTGTAATGGTTCGTGACCTAAAGACCTTGAGACTTGGCTATAGCCCAGTTAGGTTATCAAAACCATGCACATTGGTACAACATAGTCCTGACCCTTATTTAGCTAACTTGTCTACATTTTGCAGTAGTGTGGAGTACTCTATAAGTATACAAAAACACAGAGTTGAATCTACCCTACATCACTCTCACAGTTAGACGTACTTGACTACCGAGATTGACATACACAACAAGCCCCTAGAACTACATACAGTTTGATCCTGACAAAACCCTAGGAACACATTGAATCATATGTAGGTAGCTTGGAACTATGTCTCAGGTGCAACTATAATGATTACAACACGGGGGTGGTCTAGACCATAACTTTACATTTAATAAGCATGGACTTTAACATAATTCAAAACATGTATGAATGAGAGAAGCTACCCTAAAAAGGTGGGTATTTGTGGTGCCTAACACCTTCCCCAAATGCAACTAAGCAATTTACCCTTTATCTTAGGAATGTATACCAGTGTCAGGAGTTAAACCCCTTGACCTTCAGGTCTAGACTTCTCCTCTTCACCCGAAAAGGAGAACTGATGTCCAACTCCATCAGTTAACCTCGAGTTGGTGACGACTCCTAGAAAAGCCTTACCCTTTTATAAAAGGGTTAGTGACCTTTCATGCACCAACATTACGCGCTGAAGAGTGGGCATGGAAACCATGGGCGGGCGAGGGAATCTAAACCCCTCCCGAACGCCGATGTCCACAGACATCAAATTCATGAACAATTAGTGGACATGCCTTAAAAATCTTAAGAACTATCTTTATATGAAGATTTTAAAAATCAATTCTGTCATTTTACTCCTCCCCCATAGGTACGAGTCATTCTAGGGACATTCAGAATCAATTTTGACCCACTTGCCCTATCCCAAATCCAAATCCGACAATTGTGTTGCTACCAGAACATTCGGGAGATGTAAAAAACTTATAAACCTTGAGAAGTTTGGAGTTACAAAACCTAAAAAGTAAGCCCAGATAGTAAAAGGGAAAAATCCATAAAAAGTAGTCATTGCTTCTTTCAAGAAACCTCATTTTACCCAAAATGCCCTCAAAACAATCCCTAAACCCTACACCCTTTGCTTGAAATATTCCAAATGAAGGGTGGAGACCTTAGGACCACCACCCTAGTCCCTACACGCCCTCCTGGGGGCGGGGGGGGGGGGGGGGGGGGGGG
>JAOXJP010190048.1:0-12273 GCA_025762735.1 Platanus orientalis | reverse complement strand
CTATATAAGGAGAGCTCCTCCTTTTTTTTTTTTTCACATGAAGTTTATGAATAAAAGTTGTTGATTTCTTGCTCCACACAATTTTGGAGTCTTCTCTTCAAGTTTTGGGGCCAAGCTTGAAACCTTAGTAGGTGATTACTTGGGATTGTGAAGGTAGGTGATTACCTCACACAAGGTACTCTCTTCTTTATTCTTCTTTTTCTTCTTCTTTCTCCTTGTTGCTTGCTGCCTCACCCTGCAAAACCCTAGTTTCTCCATCAATCCCTGACCATCAAACCCTAATCCTCCACCAAACCCATCAGCTCCATCATTTACCCCATCTACTTTTAGTAACCACCATCAAAACCTTTCATCCCTATATCCTACACCAATCGGCCAGACATAATCCTCACCCCAACAAATTCCCCATCATCAAATCCCACCTCCCTTCACTCAGACCATTCGGCCACCATTACATCACCGTTACCAATCCACACACATCAGAAACTCAACCCCCAACAAAACCAATCCTGCAGCATCTACAAAACCCTAACCCTTCTCTTTTGGTTGGGGTTCCAAATCCTACTTTAATTGCAACTGGCAGTAGCCCATGAATGCTCCACCTTGAGTGTGTCATTGAGGGAAATAGAGAAGATTACATTAGCACACCTGGGCAATCATCTTACAGCCCAATAAAATTGGACTTTGTGTGTTTTCCTCATTGAAAGAAGATCTATAAGAGTGCTTTCTGTTCACTACATCAAGCCAGGTTGTTACCCATCAAAACACCTTAGATTTGATACTGGTATTTAGAGCTTGTTATCTTCCCTATCTTCACCACTGTGTTGCTGCTTACGAGTCCCATCAGATTTTGGCACTTATACTCAAGTGCTTGCTGTCCAAGATAGATCACAGGGTTTCTGTTCAAGCACCTCACAGAATTGATATTTACTACACTCACCTTGCTGTCTTGATTGCCTACTGTCAAGGCTATGTGAATTGGTGTGTTCTCAGAAAGAATTCGGGTATTTCACTGTCTGTTTAATACTTATCCCTCTGTGGAAAGTCTAAACTGGTTGGTTGATATGTATGGCTGAGTTCCAGAGATGGCACACACTGCTCTGTTCTTCTGTTTTGATTATCCAGTACAGTATGTCTTATATACTGTTGTTTTTCACCTCTGTTCTGAGCATAATCAACCCTTATTACTCTTCATATAATCTGACCATATATCCTGAGCCCAAAGCAGAATACCTTCCATCTTTAAACCTAGAAACCTCTGTTGTTCCAGCTGTATTACTGCAAAACAGCCACTGCTCAAACCTGACTTTACCCTGGTTTGGTCCAATAACCCAGAGACTACCCAAAAACCTTGTGCTTACACACTGTTTGACCTATAAATCCTTTACATCCCCTTGTTCTTTTCACCCAGTCTTCATTCTATACTTATATTATTCTTATTGGTTTTTCTTACTTTAGTGTTTACTGATTTCTAAAGTTCGAATGAAAGTTAATAATTATAGCAGGGGGCTCTTTAGTGTTTGGCCTCTTTATATGGTTTATTTCTTTGTAATTTGAGTTGTTTTATTACCAAATCTCTTAATTGGCTTAAGTGCACTTGTTTGAAGGATAGGAATCTTGTTTATGCATTCTTCTTGCTGTGTGTATACCTTGGATTCTCCAATTGCACTTGAGTTCACTTGCATGATGCATCAGTTTATGCTGAAGAAGTTGAGCAGGGCGTCAAGTGCAAATATTCATTTAAATATTTGTATAAAGTATGAGATCAAGTAGAAGACAATTTCCCCCACATACTCAGGCCCCACCCACACAGACTTCCTTTTTAGTAGATAAGAAGAATTTATCTTCTTCAAGGAACTCTAGTCCCAAACATAAATAACCGAAGAACAAAATGCCCCACAGCATTACGAAAACCATCCCCTACACAAAAGCCCCTAGCAGTTAATCCCAATGATGTTTTTTCCCAAACCCCTATCAATTCCCTACTACCTATTTTTTTGACATTTCCTACTTTAAGAAGCCCAAAATTAAATTTTCCATGACCACTGACTATACAATGGTTCAGCGTAAATCTCAAATGCACTGCTGTTCCTTTCCATCCACAACGACCAACATATCGCAGCTGGAACCAAATTCCACAAAGCTTTGCCTCTTTTGGTAAATGCCAATGTATTCCATCCAAGCAAAAAACCTCTTCAAATTTGTAGGAAAAACCATATTCTGACCCAAAGTTTCAATCACCACAGTCCATACTTCATTAGCAAAGGACCAATAAAACAAGATGTGTGAAACTGACTCCCCATCCCCCATGCAAAGGAGACACATGTTGGGTAGATACAATCCCCGCTTCAGTAAAATATCAATGGTCTGAATCTTGCCCAAAGCTGCTGTCCAAAGAAAAACTTGTATCTTCATTTCAACAGAAGCTGCCCACACCGTCTTCCCAAGGAAGTCTACCTGTTGTCTTCGGGCTATCAGATCATAGAATGATCGAAATGTGAACAAACCAGAGGTTTCTCCTTTCCTGCCTTCCATCATTTTCATCCATCTTTGGTTGGAGTCTCTCAAGAAAAACGACCAGTGAAGGAAACTCCCAATCATTCAAAACCCTTCTCAGCACTGGTTAAAACAACCTTTTACAATGGATGTGGTTCAAGAAAAATCTAAAGCCTAAGCATTAGGATTTTAAAATGTTTCGAGACTTGGAACCTGGCAGATCCACATGAGAGTGTGGCGAAGTTAAAATGTGTATTTTCCTGGCATTGCATACGGTTAATCTACTTAATAAAGGCACTTTCATACAACAAGAATAGAATACTACCAATAACCTGGCCACGCAATGAGAGGCAAGGAACTCCGAAAACTAACCAAGAATTTGAGCATAGTCGTGCTAAAATTCGTGATCAATTTTGAGTTGGACTTGTAAGGGTCTGTTTTAAATTCCATTAATGAGATGCTACTTCATTAGAGGACAAGCAAAATAATAACAACATTTTTCATTTAGTTGAATTACAACCTTAAAGAAAAGCATAAATGCCAAGTTCATAGCACTCATCCTAAAGAAAGGGGGGATATTAATATAGAGAATTTTAGACCTATAAAATTATAGTTCTCTTCGTTATTGATCCAAATATAAATATATATAATTATAGTTCTCTATGTTATTGATCCAAAAGCAAAGAAAAAAAAGAAAACTTTAGACCTATAAACCTTATGGGCAGAATGTAAAACCCTCTAGCTAAGGTTTTTACCTCAAGAATGAAAAACGTCATGGAGGCTATAAGATCTCCTTTCCAAGGTGCGTTTGTGGAAGGGAAGCAGATTGATTTTTTTTCCCGGTGAGTAATTAAGAAATATATTAAATTGCATTTGGATATAACAATTTGTTCCCTAGAAGGGCAAAGAGAAGCTAGGAAGTTTGCTGGAGAAGGAACCGGGAAAATAGATATAGAGAAAATATATGCACACGTTCAACTCAACTCAACACAACAAAGCCTTAACCGAACTACTTGGGATTAACTCATGTATTTTCTTACTACTTAAACCCAATACCCTTTAGCCTTCCCTTGTTCTTTTAGAGCCTTCAACCTGTACGTATCACTCCTCATTGGTGCAGTCATTGGTCTTCACTGCACATAATTGAATGATCTTAGTCAACTTTCCCTCATCTTGTCAGCTACTTGTGATAACCCTAGGTTTTGTGAATGCAGTTGTTTCTAATTCTATCCTTTCTAGTCTTGCCACTCATGCATCTTGACATCTTAACCTCAGCTACAATCATTCTATTTATTTGTCGTTTCCTGAATCTTGATTGCCCAACATTCTACTCCATAAAAAATATAGTCATGCTAAAGTGGGATTATTTAACTATAAATAATGAAGAAAAAAGAGAGAAGGAAGAAGAAAAAAAAGAGAGAAAGGAGATCATATGAGGGAGGAAATCATATGTATGTGAGAGCTATGTACTCTCTACATACCCATGTATTTATATTATTGATTTCATACATGTATACAATGGAATACCAAAGGTATACGACATGACCAAAATACCCCCAATACAATACAATACATGTATGTGTATACACTCCAACACTCCCCCTAAAGTTGGAGAATAGATATCCAGCATTCCTAGCTTGCAAACAAGAGACATGAACTGAGCCCTAAAAGGCCTTTAACGAATGAAGAAATGGAGTACAGATGTTGCCTTTCTTCAGGTGGTCTTTAACGAAGTGACGATCAGCTTCCACATGCTTAGTTCGATCATGTTGGATAAGGTCATGTGCAATACTGATAGCAGCTTTATTATCCCAACAGATACTCATAAGTCTAGTAGTTGGAAAACCCACTTCCATAAATAACATCTATAACCATAAGGACTCACAAATCCCATGGGTTATAGACCTAAATTCAGTCTCAACACTCGATCTAGCCACCATAGATTGTTTCTTACTTCTCCATGTTACTAAATTGCCACCAACAAATGAACCATACCTTGAAGTGGACCGTCGATCAGTAATGGAGCCAGCCTAATCTGCATCTGTATAGACCTCAATATGATTATGACCATGTCTCCTGTACAAAAGTCCCTTTCTTGGACATCCTTTGAAGTATTTGAGAATCCTAAAGGCACCCTCCATACAGGCTTGGGTCAGAGCATGCATAAACTAACTAAGAACATTGACAGCATATGTGATATCAGGATGAGTAAGACATATGTAAATAAGTCGGCCCACTAGTCGTTGAAATCTACCAACATCAATAAGTTGCACACTATCATTTTTCGTCAACTTATGATTGGCTTTAATGGATGTGGTACATGGTTGGCAACCTTCCTTCCCTATCTCTTTCAACAAATCCAACACATATTTTCTTTGGGAGATAAAGATGCCTTGTTTTATTTTAGCAACTTCAATCCCAAGAAAATATCATAAGGAGCCAAGGTCCTTGATTTCAAACTCTCGGGTTAATCTGTGCTTCAGACTAGTTATCTCATCGGCATCATTCCCTATGACCACAATATCATCCACATAAACAATCAAGGTGGTTACTTTAGGCCCATTACACTTTACAAACGATGTATGATCAGTTTGTATCTACTTATATCCTAATTGTAACATGGCACATCGAAACCGTTCAAACCAAGCATATAGGGATTGCTTCAAACCATGTAATGCTTACCATGGTTTGCAGACGCCCTTGGCATTGGACATACAAAAAACCTGGTGGTGGTACCATGTACACCTTTTCTGCTAGGTCTCCATAAAAGAAAGCATTCTTTACATCAAACTGTAGTAAAGGCCAATTCTGATTTGTAGCTAAAGATATAAGTACTTTGATGGAATTCAGCTTTGCAATAGGTGTAAATGTCTCTTGCACCTGATAATCAATACCAAAGGTTCGTATATATCCTATGGCAACCAAACAAGCCTTATATATTTCCACAAAGCCATCGGCTTTGTGTTTGACAATAAAAACCTATTTGCAACCGACCAACTTCTTCCCATATGGATAGTTTACTAATTCCCATGTGTGGTTCTTTTCCAATGTGTTCATCTCTTCAACCCTTGCATCCTTCCAATGGGTATAAGATAAGGCCTCAGATACATTCCTGGGAATAGAAACATAAAATAAGGCCACTAAAAAATTGCAAAAACTAGGGGATAGTGAATGATAGGAGAAAAAGTTAGACATTAGATGTTGTGAGTACAGACTCTAAAACCTTTTTTATTGAGCTATAGGTAAATCAAGATCATTAGTTTCAAGCGGACAAGAGGAAGGAGGACTACCTGTGTCGGGACTAGTGTCAAGGAGTGACGCTTGGTGTGGATCATGAGAAGGTAAGTCTTGATGGTTACCATCCCTTCCAATGGTAATTTCTTCTGCTGAGTATACATCAACAATTCGGGCTCCCTCATTCCACTGTCAAACTGATGAGCAAGAACAAACACAGGAATAGGAATAGGAAGAGGTAGAGACCCACAACTACATAAGTCATCTCTAATATCTAGCTCCCCTTGAGGAGATGTCTCACGAGTTGAAAGTATGGAATAGATTCAAAGAAGGTCATATCCCGAGACACTAAGAACTTGCGAGTAGGTGGATCGAAGCATTTATAACCTTTCCGATGAATCCCACAACCCAAGAAAATGCATTTGTTATGTAGTCAAAAGTTTTTTAAGTGGCAAAGGAAATAAAGATGTATATGGAAGTAACACATCAACTGGACACTTATTCGAGAAAATGCAGGAAGGAATTCTATTTATAAGGTAAATAGCAGTTAGGAGAGCCTCAAACTAGAAAGTGCTTGGTACATGCATGGTGAACATAAGGGCTCTTGCAATCTCTAGTAAGTGTGTCCTTTCTCTCCACAACCCTATTTTGTTAAGGTGTATCAGGACAGGTAGTTTAATGAATAATACCAGATGTTTCAAGGAAGGTAGAAAGTTCACGGGAAAGATATTCTCCACCATTATCATATCTTAAAATTTTAATCTTGGTGTTGAATTGAATAGTAACCATACTGTGAAAGGATCTAAATAAACCCACGTAGCACGAGAACAAACATCAACAAATGTGACAAAATACCGAAAACCAAAAAGTGAGCACGTAAGGGAGGGTCCCCACACATTAGAATGCACAAGAGAGAATATAGTAGAATTTTTATTTGTATTACTCAAAGGGTAAACAGAACGACAATGCTTAGCCAATTGACATGGCTCAGGAAAAATTCTGACTTAAAAAGAAGAAAACTAGGGAAACATTTTCTTCAACACAAAAAATGACAAGTGATCTAAATGGCGATGCCAAGAGAGTAACTCATCTATACTGGATGCAGAAATCTCCTTCTTTATTGCCGGTGTCATTAATGTTGAACTTGAATCTAACAAATAGAGACCATCATTCTCATACCTCGAACCAATTGTCTTCCTTGTCACCATGTCTTGAAACACACAATGAGAATGAAAGAAAGGAACACAACAATTAAGATTTTTCATAATAGAACTAATGGACAACAAGTTCAGAGAGAAATTAAGAACATGTAATACTGATGAGACACTAATATCAGTGGTGAAAGAAATATTCTTTTGTCCAACGACATAGGAAAGAGAACCTTCAGCAATCCGAACTTTATTTTTGCCATAACAAACATTATAAAAGGTGAATGATGATGACATACTTGTCATGAGGTGAGAGGCCCCTGAGTCTATGACCTAGGATCACTAAGGACTGGAAATAGACGTAGATAATGCGGAAGCAGTACCTAAGTAAAGCAAAAGACGATGTGGGGGCACTGGAAGGAAGTGTTAGTTGGGAGACAAAACGCCAAAAGGCCCCAACCTCATCTCTAGACAAGACATAATCTGAGGAACTAAAAGGTCTTGAAGGTTGCATAGTCATATGACTAGGCTTCTCTGTGGGTATTGAAGTTGTCGAGTGGGCATTCAATCGACTGCCCAAATCTGCCTCCACCTCTACCACCACTAGACCCACCTTGATGTGAAGAGCGGAGAGGAAGGTCTTGTGGTTTCCCGTGCAAATCCCAACACTGATCTTTAGTATGCCATGACTTGCCATAATGTTCGCACTTAAGGTGATCTTGGTCATCGAAGCAAAACAATATCAACCACCTCTACCACAATTACTATGTCCTCCACGACTACCTATAGTAGAGGAAGAAACCATAGCTGACTTTTCAAAGTTGAGTGATGTAGTCATCACTCCTTGATGTGGTTCTTCTCTATGGACATAAGCATACACTTCATCCAAGGAGGGCAAAGGATCTTTCCCAAGGATGAGAACCCATACTTGTTCATATTCCAGGTTAATCCAGAAAGAAATTGAAATATTTGTATACTTTCCACATCTTTCACACAGGCAAGTCAATATGTAATGCAGTGGTCAAGCTCATCCCACATCTTTCGCAGAGTAGAGTAATATATAGTGAGGGGCTACTCACTTCGCTTGAAGTTTGCAATCTTCTACCACAATTCAAACACTGACAATATGTCCGATCTGAGAATAAGACTTGGCTAAAGCATCCCAAATCTGATGAGTGGTATCAAGAAATAAAAAGTGGTCATTGATCTCTAATATCATAGAATTGAGTAGCCATCTCATAACCATGGCATTTTTTGTCTTCCATTGCCTATAACTAGTATCACTGCGAGAGGGCATCTCCCTTTTTTCCCCAATGAAGTACTCTTCCTTATCTTTCCCTCGAAAGTAGATAAGGACCAACTTAGACCATATCAAGTAATTGTCGTCATCAAACTTTACCATGGTGATCTATGATTGTGAGGTGTCTCCCACAGTCTGAAAATTACTCACAACTCTTAGATGAATTGCTGACAATCTGTCCTGAGTTTTGGCTCTTGTCAGACATAGTCACTAATCAACACAAACAAGTGAACACATACCTAGCACCCAATCACGCGATAAACTGATCCACAAATCAACCAAGAAACACATCCATATGTTATCACCTTGCAAAACCACATACACGTATTAAGAAACTCAAACTCTATTTCCATAAACAAGCCAAAGAGACCCAACATCACCATTCATGCATGGCTACACCTTAATAATATATAGTTGATGCGAGATATCCCATAAACACAAATCCATATTGCATAATGCATAAGCAAACACATATCAAAGAGAAAAATTGAAAAAAAAACAGTGGCGATCGTACTGACGTTACTAAACCGTGACCATCAACACGAAAGATCTCTCTCGAATCCAAACCAAATCAAATGGGGTTTGTTGCTATGTGTTCCTTTGCAAAAATGATAACTCCTTTTTGAGCAATAGCATCGAAACTCCTTCTAACGAGCAAAATTGCAAAACCTAAAAAAAAATGAGGGTTTTTGAGATCTTGAAGAAAACCCTTTGAAAACCAAAACTAGAGGGGCAAAAAAATCTGCAAAAAACACCATAATTCTCCTTAAATCACCACGAGTCAGGAGATATATGTTCCTTGAACTCTAACACCTTTGACACCCATACGGCTCAACCCTCAATCAACACACTTCCAACGACGTCTTCAACCTTAGAATGCTCCCGAATCAACGCTCTAATACCAAGTTAGGTTATTCAACCAAAAATAATGAAGAAAAAAGAGAGAAGGAAGAAGAAAGAAAGAGAAAAAGGAGATCATATGAGGGAGGGAATCAAAAGTATGTGAGAGCTATGTACTCTTTACATATCCATATATTTATATTTTTGATTGCATACATTTATACCATGATATACCAAAGGTATACAACAAGACCAAAATAACCCCAATACAGGGTATTGAAATATCTAAGGGGTTGCCTAGGCAAAGGAATTATGTATAAAAAATTTGATAATCAACGAGTAGTCATGGTAGCATATTCTGATGCAGATTGGGCAAGCTCATTGACTTATTGAAAGTCCACATCAGGGTACTATTCCTTTGTTTGGGAAAATCTTGTCACATGGCACAGTACGAAGTAATCTGTTATGGTCAGATTTAATGCTGAAACAGAATTTTGCTTTATAGCCAATGGGATTTACGAACTCCTATGGTTAAGAAAATTACTTGATGAATTGAGATTTATGGTGATAGGTCCCATGAATCTCTTTTGTGACAACAAGGTAAGCTATCAGCATTGCACATGATCCTGTATAGCATGATAGAACAAAGCACGTGGAGATTGATTGACACTTCATCAAGGATCATATCAAGCCTGGTCGCATTTGCATTCCTTTCGTTCAGACCAAGTATCAACTTACAAACATCTTCACAAAAGAATTAAGTAGTGAGCATTTTTCATATATTCTGGGAATGATAGATATCTCTATTCACCAGCTTGAGGAAGAGCGTTGACATACATTACTTTGAGGGTATTTTAGGCAGAAGTCTTATATACATGCATATGTATAGTATACCGTATACTATGGTATACCATCTCTTTCCACATATATTAATAAAATATTTTGTATGTGTAGAGATAACACACACACATACGATTTTCCCCAAATATTTTTCTTTTTTCTTCTTCCTTTTCTTCCTCTCTCTCCTTCACTAATTCCAAGTCTTTTCCTATTGTGCTGCATCATAAACCTTAAGAGTTCCATGTATAGCCTTCAAGTCAATTTGTGGGACCCACTAGGTGGCCGGATAGATGGCCAAGGGCCATATTTACAGGTTGTGCTTCTCTTAAAACTTGTGTGTCTAAAAATCCATGAGTTGGCCCATATGCACCCTTTATTGGTCCAAGACCGTTTAGCAACATATCTGCACTCACTTTGCAGCTCTTTTGGACTATCTCAGCTGACATGTATATGACAAGACCCTACCCACACTTCTTTCGACATACAGTCCAAAAAACCCATCCTTATTCTTAATAGTTCCTAATTTAGACTGGACAGCCTTCTACCTACAGTTATTTCCCTCACCGTCCCAAACCATTTTCCTGCATTACGAAAGCCTTTCTTTGAACCACCTCAATGGTATGTCATTAGCCTTGATCTCAGGCTTGTTGGTTGATATTTCCATTTCTAGAACTATTTTGAATATCAAAACATCAGAAAACACTTCACCCAAACCATTACAAATTCAAAATGCATCTGCACATGGTTATGAAGAAAACTATATCCTTCTTTTATAACTAGATTATTGAATAGCTATTAATCTGCATATTAACGAAATTGATGGCCAAAACTAGCTGCTGACATAGCAGGATGAAAGACTTACAAGGATTGAATGACAATGACGCTGATGAATCCAACCCCAAATAAAAATAACTGCACCAATCCACTGGCACCATCCAAGTTTTGTAAGAGGCTTCACATATCCCCAACATTCGAATTCAATGATTGGCACGCGTTCCCGACCTTTAACAATGAACTCAGCCATGTGAAGAGCAGCAAATCTCAACACCTCTGTTGCACAAATGCTACAAAGTGACAATGGTACTGCTGTGTAGAAACTAGCTTTCAAAAGATGACATGAATTAGTAAAAACCCAGTAGAACATAAGTGAATGCAATTATACCAAGACGAAAAGAGACAAGCTGAAAATGGTTCGAATAAAAAAGCAATCAATTTTGTGTTTCTCATCCAAAACAAACATTCAATCATAGGCTCTGTGCAACATAGTGTTTCAAAAGCAGACCAGACTAAAGCAACCTGACATGTACCAGTCCATTCAGCAGCCTGATCCAAACTGGACTGTCTGATTTCTGGTCAAAGGTGGTTGCAGTCAAAGGAGCCAAAACCCTCAACAAACTCAACTGTCTTTGAAGTAAATATTATCTAACACTTTTTGAGGCTTGGTTTCCTTGAGCAACAACCCAAGACCCAAACTGCTTCTGTGGACCATGGAATTTCAGACACATGTTACATGGACCACCCACATGTAGGCCAGCCCTGAAATTTGTAATAAACAAAGAATGTTCAAACAAGCTCAACAATACAATTAACATCCTCCATAAGAAATGGGAATGGTCCAAAACCAAATGAATAAAAGAATAACCCAAAATGTAGATAACTGCTTGGATCAATCACAACCAAAAATTCATACAATTTAAATGACATTTGTAGACCATTTAAGAGCTCTCATTTAGACATGATTTTAATCATCAAATCCAATGGTCAATGTTGCATTCAAATAGTGGGGATTATCGGGATGGTGTGAATTGTTGGGAGTAACCAGTGTAGCAGCTGGCCAACTATTTTGAAGCCAATAGTAGAAATACCCATCAAAGATAAAGTACAATATTTGCAAAACCAAAATGGAAACTGCTCCAATTAGAAATTGAGATGGGAGTTGTCTTATAATCAAAGAGGGCTAGAAACTGGAACAATTGCTCAACTTATCCAGAACTAAATGGAAATAGTTTTCAAATCATTTTTTAAAACTTATCATAGGGAGACCAGTACTTCTCCCATATTAGGGCTGTGAAAACACAATAGTCATTCCTTTACAACCTTATAATCAAGTTATATGCCAGAAGCACAAAAAAGAATCATCAATACTTGTTTGCATCTTAATTGAGAGTTTTTATTAGATTTACAAGTCCTGACAGATGTTAGTTGATTTTGATTGAGTCTATGCATATTGCAAATCAATACATATAATCAACTTGTCATATGAGTAAACATGTTAAACCATAGTTACCAGAGCGAAAAGCGGGAAGCGAGGCTCAATAAATCTTTGGGAAGTGAGAAGCGAAAAACGATAATAAAGTAAACAACAATAAGTTACAATCCATATTTTCAACTACAATACAATACAATGGATAAAGT
>JAOXJP010190047.1:0-26243 GCA_025762735.1 Platanus orientalis | reverse complement strand
GGACACATCAGTGCCGAAAAGTGATTTACACTTTTTGGGGGGGCACATATCTGCGGTGCTGATGTGTCCACCCCCTAACACTAAGCAGAGGTTAGCGTTAGTTAAGGGGAGTAGACACAATCCTCTTTGGGTTTTAAAAGATGGTAAAAATCAATTTTGTAAATTTGAAATTATTGATTATAACCAAGGAGATCCTTAAACAATTTTGTTCATGCTTTGGCTAAGCAATTCTCCGTAATTTGTCCTTGTCACCTTATTCTAATCAAAGAGATTGGTTTAGTTGTTCCTTTGAGTGGTGATCCCATGAGAGACCGCCCTCATTGAAGTTGGAATGGAGCAAGTGCTAGGGCGGTCGAGTAAGGTTATTTTAATCCAACTTTAACGAGTGGCTTTCTCACATAAGGCCAGTCTTATTGGTTCTTTTTCCTTTTTACATTTCCTTGCTTTGATATAAACCGCCAGATAAAGCTAAACTTTGGTTGGAGAAATTGAAGTTCTTGAGTCTCTTCTGTATAAAACAATAAATAATAATTTAGCTTGGTAGGGTTATTAATTTCATATACCGAAATAATGTTCTGTCCAGGATTTGGTGTCCTGGACATCTGGGGGGCTTCACATGGAATAAAATGGGCGGGACTTCGTCTGGACAGGACATTTGTCCTCTTTCATGAAATCCAATTGTACACCTTGCTGAAAACTGAAAAATAAAAGGAAATTCCCAATCAATAAATTGTTTTTTCTAATATTCTATACCAATTAGTAATATTAAAATTAAAATACTAACTACAGGTCAAAACGGGGAATAATGAAAAAGATGGCTAATTCAGGGAGCATCAACTGATTGGAATGTTAGGCGACAATGATTCCTCTAGCTAATTCCCCCTGGTAAATAGTTATAATAATAAAATGGGAGCGGATTGTCTGCTGGTGAATCAGCAGGAATTTCCTGCTGAGTTAAACCACATCTTGACACGTATTTGTAGGGAAAATGATGAAAAAAATCAGGAGCAATTTACCCCCCAAAAAAAAAAAAATCGGATACATGTGCTGTGTGGTTAACTCAGCAGGAAGTTCCTGCTGATTCACCAGCAAACGATCCTCTCCATAATAAAATAATCTTCCAGGTGCCGGATCTCGGGGAGGTGGGGATTATATAGATACCAATGGTACGCCCAGTCCAAGGGGCTTCCGGGATGGCCCAATTTTGGGTTGTCAGTACACACGCAGGGCTGGGCCTTGGGCTGAATATAGTCTCAATTAAATTTTGAGTTGGGCTAGTCTAAGATTAGGCCCATTGGGCTATCAGGATAGCCTGTCTAATTTTAACATATATATGAAGGAGGACAAATATGTTCTATTCCCAAATTCTCTACTCGACCATGTTCCCAGACATAATTTGATGTTTTTTTTTTTTGAAAACCATCGATACGATTTATACATCCAAGCTTCTGTGTCTGGGAATATGGGGGAGCAGACAATTTGGGATTTATGTGTTATTATATAGTAATTCTGTAAAATAACAATTATTGTATAGTCTGACTAGGCATTATCTATACAAATTTTTATTTTTATTTTTATAAGCAATTATCTATAAATGTATGGGTTCTTAAATTAAGCCTAACAATAGCATAAAGTAAGTTATTCAACTATCTTCTGTATTAGCATGTCAACGTGTAGGCTTGATTCTCGCCAAAGCTTGACGTGAGGCATGTTGAATGGGCATATTGAATATTGAGCAAAGCTAGGGCTTTTAATTAAATTTGAGAGATAGGTTTAGACCACTTTAGGCTAAAAAATGATCCAGATTAGGACTCCGTAAAAGCCCAATCTAACCCAACTTTAGGTGTTTGAGGGGAATTTGTTTGGCGGCAACTTGTAAATCATTTCTTTTCAAATTCCAAGGTATTTGTAGCCGTGAGGTGATGGTTCAAAATTAACTCATTCAGATTTATACTGATTAATTTGTTAACTAAAGTTAGAAAAACAATCATCTTAGGTTTTTTAGGCAATGTTTGGCAGCCACAGTAATGCAATCATTTGATTTCAAATTCCCCAGGCATTTTGAAGCCATAGTGTGATGGTTGAAAATGAACTTATTTAGGTTCATATTGATTTGTTAATGGATTGATTTCTATTCATCACAAGAATATGATTGATAACATTTATCATATCATTTTATAAAAAAACCTAAGATGCCTTCATTTCTAATTTTAGTTAATAAATCAGTATTAATCCGAATGAATTCATTTTGAAACATCACCTAATGGCTACAAATGCCTTGGAAATTTAAAATGAAATTATTACATTACAGGTACCTTCCCAACACACCCTTATAAAATGAAATGATATTTGTTACCATTCATATTTTGGTGACTAATGAAAATCAATCCATTAACAAATCTATATGAATCTAATTGAGTTCATTTTTAACCAATCACATTATGGCTTTAAATGCCTTGGGAAGTTGAAATCAAATGATTTCATTTCTTGTGATCGTCAAAAACCGGAAAAGATTATATACAGAAATCTGCTTTTCCTGATGTATTAAGATGGCATTGGGGGGTAAACACATCAGTGATGAAAAGTGATAAGCATCCCCCAAAAAGTGAAAATCACTTTTAGGTACCGATACTCAGCCCCCCGATGTCATCCTAATACATTAGGAAAAACAATTTTCCGTACCTAATCCCAGCCCGTCAAAAATGGCCATAGTTTTAAGTTTTGTGATAACTAAAATGTCTAGTCCATTTTAAGTCGTTTGTGATATGGAAAAATTAGGGAAAAGGGCAAAAAAAAAAAATCCAATAATTTATACGATTAATTCAGTGGTTCATCTATATACAACGACTGCACCCGAAAAGAACACGTGTCCCCCTGAGTCAACGACACACACTCACACGATCGTCAAACAAGAAGAAGTTGAAGGGTCAAACAAGGCTGGTAACAGGTACTTCCGCCCATTTGCCCCTAGCGCATTATAGCTGGCACCAGTACCCGAGTCCACCAGCAGCTCCCCAGCGTAACCCGGATAAGCTCCCTTGCCGTAAACTCCGGAACAAGCCGAGGCCGCCTCGAGAGGGGCGTCGGCGGAGCCCTGGAAATAACCGTCTCCGAAAGGGTTCGTCACGGCTCCGGCCAAAAGGCTTGCAATATTTAAAAGCATGCCATCCAAGCCCACATCCCCATTGGGCGCACCCAATGGCGCAGACTGCGGTCCATAAATGGGCTGGTGGAACGGCCACGCGCACTGACCCGGGCACTGAGTCACTGAGTTGCCGACCCAGATAAAGGCCGACTTCTTCTTCGAGTCAGTGCCGTGAAACGCACAGTGACTCGTACAGAAGCCCTCGACCGTGACGTCTTTCGCCGTGAGAACCAGTGCGAGCCCACCGAATTTCCTGGTAGCCTTCGCAGCTAGCTTGGATATCTGGGATTTCTTTAAGGTTTTGCCCATGGAATAGGTTTCATCGGAGATTTGGGTAGATAAAATGATCCGGGTCTTCTTCTTTCCGGCCTTGTCCATGTAGGCTTCGACTGTTTTCCACCATTGAGAAACCGAGGGTGTTGTGGAGGAAAAGCCCATTTGTTTTTGTGGGGTGAGGGAGAGTAGAAAATCTGCGACAATGGATTTCTGAGATGGGGTGAATTTACCGTACAAAAGAATGGAGACAGGGAGGTCTCCTTCAAGTAAAGCTCCGTTATGGTAGGTTAAAAGCATGGGTGGTGGTTGGTAAAGTGCAGCTAGCTTTCTAGCTCCGGAACATAGATTGAGAAAGCTTAGATAGAGGAGAACCACAAGAAGAAAGGTTGTCTTGGCAGAAAGAGAGAAACCCATTTCAAAGAAAAAATATGTAATGTAGGAACTCAGATTTCAGAGAGAGAGAGAGAGAGAGAGAGAGAGAGAGAGGTCAGGGTGGTGAGGGCTGTGAGGCTTGAGGGAAGGTGTTGTGGGGTGGGCGTATAAATAGGTGATTAGGTGCATGAACTGGGCAACTGGGTCTCCTTTTTCTTAAGAGTTTCGCTTATAAAATAGAGAGATCACGGGGAGTTGGAGAGATAAGATGTAAGATGAAAGGGAGACAGTAACGAGCATCCTTCTTTGGATTTCCTTTTTTTTTAATGTTGTGTCTAGAGATTTGGATACTGCTCACATCGATTTCGCAGCTGGACTGCATGGAGGTAAAGTAGCCGGATTGTAATGGTAGATACATTGCAGCATGTGTGTGAAAGTAAGACTGCTTCCCAGACACTTTCCTTGCGTCATCTTCTACTACAATAAACCCGTATTATGGGCATCTTCATTCCCTCTTTTCTCCAATTTCAACGGTAACCCTGTAATAGAAAAATGCCACGTGGAGAAAAGTTGGAGGATGCCCATGATATAGATGTGGGTCCAAATTATATCTAATCATATTCCGTACACAGATCATGGGTTTTCCCGACTTCACCAAAAATTAGGGGAGAACGAATCTTGTGAGAACTGTGAAAACGGCATCAGGGTACAGACACATCAGCGCCGAAAGGTGATAAGTACCCCAAAAAGTACAAATTACTTTTCGGTATTGATGCGTCAACCCCTCTGGTGCCGTTTTCACTCACTAGATTCGTTCTCACATAATCCAAGCCCTCCAGACTTTCGGTTCTTCTCCTCCCCCAATAGATGAAATTGTGGGAAGGCTTCCCTACTCTGCCAGAGTGGAGCCGTACATCACTCTAGTAACTTAAACTACATGCACAAGTGTTTACAGTGTGACATATATAAAAATTAAAACTCCTGCCAAAATTAGATTAAAGTTTTAAATTTTTGTGTACATGTTGCATCTTGAGAGATATTGTATGTTTGTATATTAAGTTACTGTAGAGCATCCAGACTCGAGCTCTGATATGTGAGTTGTGGGACTATGAGTATGATCATGAACAAACGCCACAGCTTTGGTGCGAAAGGCACTAGGGCCTGACACATCAGTCCTGAAAAAGTGATTTGCACTTTTTGGGGTATGTTTTTCACTTTTTGATGCTGATGTGTTTGGCCCAGGTGCATTGTGCAGCTCTATCCCACCTGGGCATTTGTACCTAATCCAAAGGGTGAACAGGAGGGTTTAAGCTGTAAAAGATGTGCACAAATTGTGTGCATTGACCAGGGGCAGACACATCAGTGTCAAAAAGTGATTTACACTTTTTGGGGGTGCACTTATCACTTTTCAGTGATGATGTGTCTGCCCCCTGATCCTTGCACACAATTTGTGCACATGAAATCGGGGGGGGGGGGGTGGACTTCTAGACTAAAGATGTGAACCATGATTAACCAACCATTCTATGGGTCCCCGCTAGATCTCGTATCTACGTTTGTCTTGATTTGTAATTTCAGGCTTTTAAACATCGTAAGTATGCAATATTTCTTAGTTAGGCACTAGGTCCTGCTTAGGGGCCCAATAAGTTAAGCCTAATGCTCAGTGGTTGGGTCTCATTGAATAATCGGGCCCATCTACGAAGTCAACCAGGCCCAAAATCAGCTTGAAGGGATAGATGTTCATCCATTAATAAAAACCCATTGAATCTGGGCCGGGAGGAATTTTGTAGGACAACTGAAAGTTAAAGATAGAATGACATTATGGGTGACACATCAGCGCCAAAAAAGTGATATACACTTTTTGGGGGATGCTTTTCAGTTTTTGGCACCAATGTATCTGCCCCTAATGTCATTCTTACTTTAGGCTAATTTTAAGTTGTCCTACCAAATCCATAGGGAGTCTGTGTTCAAAGCTATCTACAGGTCCTGTAAACCCAGACCCAATCATTTATATAAAAAAATGTATAGATATTGGTCGGTAAATGTGTAATTCTGTGGGAGTTATAGAACACGGGGGCTACAGGACTATTGCAGAGATGGGCATAGTGCGTGCAACACCTTATAACGCTTCCTGTAATTTTAAGGACAACACCAACCCAGACAAATGGAACACCATTATTTTAATAAAAATCTAAGGTAGAGAGAGAGAGAGAGAGAGAGAGAGAGAGAGAGAGAGAGAGAGAGAGAGAGGTGAACCAGTAACAAGCTGTAGCAGAGCATTTTTCCAAGTCCCGAGTGAGATGAATACAATTGAGTGGGTTCGGTATTGCCTCAATTAAGAAGATTTTGACAATTTCAACAATAAAAGAGGGAATATGGAAGGAATGGAGATTATAACAAATGTAAACAAGTAATTGAAAGCTAAAAACTCATTTGCATTAATTGCTAAAGCTGTTACAATGAATCCCAAACAAGAACACTTGATCAAAACACAATGTTGAGTGCAGGAACATAGATTACAGTACAAATACTTCTAAAGTTATGCTACGATTACTCCTAAGATAAATGAAATAAGATTGATCGATGTTTGGATGAGATCATATGCAACGTATTTCGAAATTTTATTTATATTTTACTAGATTAATTAGTTTCTATATTCTAAAGTTGCATATATGATGTAGAACGTGTAGCCAAGGTCTACTTGGCATGCATGGACATCACAAGTCCATACGAAAGGTCTAGTATAGTAGAATAGATTTTGTCATTCATGACAAGTTGCAACGGAGCTGGAATTGCGTAAAATTCTGACAGGTTGAATGGAATCAATGAGATTTTCAAAATACATGATTTTGTCATAAGCTTTTCATTTTTAGGTCAAATTCCATTGTTTGAGTCTTGGAAAACGTGTTTTTTCTATTTATGGCAAGTTTCTATTTAGTGCATGTTTTTGCTATTTATGGCATCTTAGTTATTTGTCAGCCTAATTTCAGGCTTGATACGAAATAAGATTTATATTGCATTGTAGCCTCAAAGGTAAAACAGTTTTTAAGATTAATAATGTTTTAGAGAGAGTTATCTCTTCTTTCATTTTTTATTCTTAATGGATTCTACGGCTTTTTTACCAAAGGAGAATGACGTGTTCTTCTCCTTGTTATTCCACTACGTTGATATGCAATTGCTTTAAATTTAAGAATGGTTGCCATTTTGATTTAGCTATTTCCTAGTCTTTACCCCAAGTATCTCAAGTTAGTAAACCGCTGCAACAGTTGCTGATGACATGAAAACACTTTCAGGTTTCTTGAGACAGTTACTCGATGTAATAGTTGAAGCCGTCCTAACCCTTTTCTAGCTTTTCGAAATAACTGAATACCTACATTAAATACCCACATTATCGAATTCAACTTATTGGGACACATGTCAGTCATCTAACATAATTTATGTTTTAATGGTTCTCCACTTAAAACATTCCACGTGTGGCTCTGTTATTGGCCAAATTCAAAAAATGGGGTAAAGAGTCTCTTCTTCACATGCACTGGGGATTGTGGAGTTAATATCCTTCTTTTTTTTTTGATTAAGTAAAACAAAAACCTCCAATGTCCTTAACATGCATCTATGGAAAAACATGTTCATATTCCTTGCAACTAAAAGATTTAAGAAGAAATGTAGTTATTCACTCCACGGAAAAATATTCAAGGATTTGCTAAATCTAACCCATAGATATAAGGGCTTCAATCCTTGTTACAATACCCTTATAACTTAAAATAGTAAGAAGGAATTTTTTGAAACATTGAACACTATTGTAAAATCAATCCTTGTGTAATCAATAAGAAATCGAAATTAAAAAAAAAAAAAAAAAAAAGGGTTTAGATTTCCAACACACCACTCGGGCGATTCCAATCTAGTTGAAATTTATTGACTGGTGTAACCATGTTTGCAAGTAGAAGAACAAGATAACGTCATTGCTGGTTTAACAGACTGGAGAGTTCAAGCTGTCGGAAACTGGTTGCTACGGTTAGTCCGTTACTACGTTACTTGTTCCTTAGTTGTCACAACCATTGACAAAAAGAAAATAAATAGAAGCTTGAAATACTGTAGAATCTTTAACAATTAATCCTAATTTGATCTCTTTAAAATAAAAAAAGAAAAATGGAATATCTCTAAAATTTTACTTTAATGGATCTGCTTGCAAGCAGTTTTGAAATTAAATTTTGACAAGCCTTATAAAATTAGGATCAGGTTGGCAACCATCTCTAAAGGCTTCTTATGTTCTTCACAGCCAAGGCCACATGCAGAGGGATAGAAAACTGACTTTTTTTTTTTTTTTTTTTTCAATTTGGAAAGTCCAACTTGCTTTTCTAATACTGATGACAGCGTTAAATATAGGAGCAGGATAAGCAATGTTCCTTTTGGTCTCCTGTTAACCCTTCACTTATGACTTTAAACCTTTTGATTGTGTTTATGAAATGTCAATTTGTTTCGTTTATTTGAGGGCTAAAACATGAAATCTCACCCCCCAACAACTCTTACCAATTGATCCGTATATACTGTCATAAGACCATAACTGACATATGAAATAATCATTCACATCGATCTTATGTTTAGATCAACAATATAAATAGACAACAACAAAAGCTACATGAATCCTGTTCTGTCATTTCGATCTATTTAAGGTTTTATATGTTGTTAAATTATAAGCTACCTTATCTGTTCTTACTATAACCCAGGTCCATTTTAGCCTTGTATTGTCTCACTCCTCTTCACTAACGTATTCATTGGTCTTCGTTGCACATGATCAAACCATCTCAGTGGACCACTATAAATACATAAATTAATTGTATTGCTCTGATCAAGTAGCAGAAAATAATAGTGACTTTCTCTCTAAACTTTTAAGAGTTTTCATTTTATTAGTCAAAGAGCAAGAAAATATATCAAACATGATAACATGACCAACCAGATATACCTAATATATCTATAACTAAAACCCTTGTTACATAGTGATCTTAGAAGGTACACTTAAACCGACTGCTGAATTTAGATGTCCATATCCCACTCATCTTGAAAAACACTATATATTTAAAATGGTGGGTAGGGGACGATTGAAAAGATTACTTAGTCAAGAGAAGGAAGTGTCTTAGAAGCACACTATACACCAACATGGTATTAAAAATTAAGTCAATCTTCTTGTAAAGGAACAGTTGTAACCTTTACACCAAAATGTCAGAGGATCAAAACTATGGATTTATGTGAGTCTGAGATTCCCAAAGCACCACTCGTGCAACTGAAAGCCATTTAAAAATTTATTGGTCGCTATAACCTCATCAACCATGAGACACGCTGTGGTCTTGGTTAGCACTTATCGGATTTAGCTGGCATGCAAGGTCAAGCATACGCTTAGTTAGGGTGAGGGCATGCAACATATCACAAGCTTTGTTGCTTTTTTAACGACAAACGGCATGTAGTGCGACGGAAATTCCAATAATTGGGAAGGTAGGTAGGTTACTCATCATCAAGGTTCACAGATAGACTGGCAATATTCCTTTGGTCTCCTGTACAAGGCTTAGCTTGTTTTACAGAGATGAAGCTTGAGATAGCAGCGCCCAATATTGCAAAAACTATGCTTTGTTGGGAGGAACCAATAGATGCATCTTTTGATCTTGGATTGCGCATGCATCTCTCACATCAAGTAACTATGTCTGTTTGTTGAAAAAGTATAATTTTTTCAAAGAAAATTTAAAATTTTCTGAATGGGTCTCTTTGCCATTTGAAAAATCACTTCATTTTCTGATCAAGCTATATTGTGTTTCTCTCATTGGTTCTCTAAAACTCTGACTCAAGAAATGGTTAAAATTATGATTTTTCTTTCTGATTCTAGGCACTTTTTTTTTGGGGAGCATTCTAGCCAAACAGATACATTTAGTAGTCAACCAACCTGGACTTTGAACAGTGAAAGGGTACAGCCCATGTCAATCTGGTCCAAACTGGCGAGGCTTTTCTACGTTTGGTGTACAAAAACACCTAAGTCAAGAGGCAGCCACATCAGTGTTAGAAGTGTTTTACACACTCTCCCAAAAAGTGGAAGTCACTTTCGGCGCTGATATTTCCACCCGCTTGACCATCGGTGGAGATGGGCAGAGGTTAGGGGTCGGCCTATAAAATCCTCACCGGGTCCAAACTGGGTTAAACCGAATGGCATTATAGGTATTTTAAAAAGGTTTCAAAGCAAGACTGACCCATTCTCATCGGGTCAGCCAAATTATTCTGGTTTTTTTAGCAAATTCAGTTCTCAAAGGGTTCAAGGCAGGTTAGGTTGTACAACAATGGTGATCCTCTAAATGTGCAATTAAGATACACAGCTAACAACATTAACACGAGAGACAGCCACAGTAATCAAATGAAGTCAATCCGCAGTGAATAGTGAATACTTGGGAGGAATCAAAGATACTGAGATTAGCAAAGCACCTCCCGTGTAATAATGGAACAAGGCAAGCAAATGCATTAATCCACCTCCGTCAGACACGCTGCAGCCTTGGTTCAAGCCTCTCTAGCGGAATTTGATTCCATTGCAGGTGGCTATCATTACTTAATCTTACCATAAATAACAAGCTCATAATTAAACAAAATCACCATCTTCTTGCTCGTGAATACTACATTTTGGAAAAAAATGATTTTTTTTTTTTTTTTGTTGTCATTTTAAACACCTTTTTAAAATGTTTTTTTTTACAATTTATAGGCATTTTTAGGCATAAAAATATCGAAGAATGATTTTGTTAAGATAAATCACAAATAAAGTTATAATTTAGTTTTTGAAATATTATAATAAATTGGTAAAAATACCTTAAAATTGGAAAGAATCACCTTTTGTTGACATTTCTAAAATAAATAGGCCAAAATCCTGGGGAATGACATCGGTGTCAATATCCTTAATTTAAACCAAAAGCAAATATGAGATTTTGTGTCAATACCCTTATTTTAAACCAAAGTTTCATGAAATTTCAGATGAAATTTTTATGACCACATCCCAAGGGCAAACCTATGTCAATTACCATGTACAATCACATGACTGAATGTATGCTTGGCTACTCGGTTTTAACCCTACAAATGTGCCCAAATGCCATCCTCATACCTTGCCATACATTCTTTTAAGAATTCGAACCTACCCCGAACATAAGACTTTTTTCATCTAAGCTTGAATTGGAGTAACTTGTTATCAAGAGAACAATTCTTTGGTGAGCAAAATTAGTGAGATCATGTGTGATGTTGTATTTTTATTATTATTATTATTATAATTCTAATTCAATAAAATAAAAGAAACATTATCAGTTGCTTATTAATTATAATATAAAATATAAAGAAATTTATGTATTGTTCTTATGGGTTATGCTACTCTGCAAAACCTATTAAACTTTTGTTTAATGGATTTTGTGTGTATAAAACACACACATATGTGTGTGTGTGACGTGTCGCACTGTGTTGGGTTGTGTGTGTGCACGTGGTTGGGAAACCTGAGTTGGTCTTCTAAACCCAATATTTATTTATTTAAAATTTTGCTTAATGAAGCATTAAACTTTTGATTATTAGAATGTCCATTATTAAATTGTTTTCTATTATTAAAAAAACAAGTTAATATAATTAAAAGTTTGTGATCGTTGGAGAACCCATAATAGCCATTTTCTATCATTAGAAGACAAAATAATGGGTTATGACTATGGGTCATAAACACAAAAAATGGGTCATAAACAAGCTCAAACGGTTTTCTAGGTAAACTCTATAAATTTATATGAGCGGATATGTACAGGATGGAAGTGAGAATCACTAATATTTTATATGCTTATTTTCATATTCTTTCTTAAACTTGTTTGAGACGTAGGGTTATAAAAAGTTCGCTTGGCCTCTACTATCGAATGCAATAATAATAGGGATGATACTAGATGATTGTTGAATCCTAGAGCTTAACCATCTGAAATCCTCCGCTTTGAGGAAGAGATCTAAACAAAGGATGCGAAATCAAGTTTAATGACATTGTCCCAAACACGCCTCGATTTAAATTTTACAAGTGCTTTCATTTTATTATATCCCTTGAATCTATGAGTGATTTTACATATTATTACTGTAATATGTAGTTTTGTAAATTTATATTATTATCCTATAACATGAAAAAAAAATTCTTTGTTTAATATTAAAAATTAGAATAAAATAAAATTTAATAGTCAATTTTTTTTCAACATGACATCCACCACAAACTGATGCTTGATTTTATTTGTTTTTTTCTTTTCAATTGGTGCTCTTAGAACAACTTTTTTTTTTTGTAACTTTTAACCCTATACATACCATGTTTAAATCTATGGTGTGGTCATACCAAGTTTGGTTACATTAAATTTGCTTTGTTATTAGCCATGCACATCAAGTAAATTACATTGATTTTTTTAAAGGTGTCCTTAAATGCTTTAAGCATCATTTATGCTACTACGATTCCTTATTTAGGCATTTTACAAGCTCATGATAGCTACATACTTGCAAAACATAATTAAAGAGAAGAAGTCAATACTTTCAATATTGACTTTGAAAATGCATTTGAAATAGAGTGGTGAGGATGAAGTAGAGATGTGATTTGAAATGCTAACAAAATATAAGAATTATTTAACAAAATGTTGGAAAACCAAGAAGCAACACATAAATACATTGAATACAAGACAATGATAGGGAGATGGATGAGTACGGAGAAGTTGAAAGGAGAAATGAATGTATTTGTAGAAACTATGGTATTATTAGTGGGTGACAATTTGGGAAAAAGTTCATTGAGATAGTTTGATCCCATGCAATGAAGACTAAAGATTGCACGAGCAAAAAAGATTGATCCAGTACAAGTTGAATGCATTTAAATTGTAAGTTTATATGCATCTTGGATGCAATTTATTCTTCAAGAATAGTGAAATTATTTGTTGCGGTTCTGTTGTTTTATTCTGGTTTGGGGATTTCCACGTAAATCGTGCATCTTGTGGTGTTCTTGTTATGTTTTCTTTTATTTTGTGATTATTATACCATCTTAGGATCCTTCGATAGAAGGGTTGCTAACAACTGGTATTAGAACTTTCTTTGAGTGGGAGCAATGGCAAATGTGAAAAAATCCACAAGGTCCATGGTTGAGAAATTCACCGATTCGAATTTTATACTTTGAAAGATGCAAATAGAGGATTAGCTCTATAAGTAAAATCTCTATTAGCCACTCAGAGAAAAAGTGAAGAAACCTGTGATAATATCGATTCAAATTTGGTGGTTCTTGACAAAAAAACCTTAGGTACAATTTGTCTCTCTATCATCATCGGTAGCTTTTAATATATCTAAGGAGAAAACCACAGAAAATTTTATGACTATTATGTTTTGGTTGTATGAGAAACCATCTGCTTCAAATAAAGTTTTTCTGATGAAAAAGTTATTTCACATGAAGATGGTTGAAAGTAGAACTGTTGCTGAACATTTAAATGAGTTCAACACAGTCATGAGCTAATTAATCTCAATAGACATCAACTTTGATGACAAAGTTAGAGCCGTGTTATTGTTATCATTTTTACCAAAAAGTTGGGATGGTTTAGTCATGGCGTTAAGTAATTCATTGGGTTCAGGCACACTGAAGTTTGATGATGTGGTAAGTATTATTTTCAGTAAAAAATTCCATAGAAAATCCTCAAGTAAATCATTAATGAGCTTGAGCGCACAAATGAAGAGAATAGAGGAAGATCATTTGTGAGGTGATCATGGAGTAGCAGAGCCAAGTCTAAAGGAAAGGGTAAGGTGCTATGTTTTCATTGTTAAGAATACGACCACATTAAGAGGGATTGTCTAGACCTTGTTGACAAGAAGTAAAGTGATAGTTCTAGCATTGCGGTGGCAAAAAAGGTAGATGTTGAATACATTAGAGATGTTCTCACAATCTCTAAAGCTATTGACACTTTTTCTCATGATGAATGGATGCTAGATTCAAGTTGTTCTGATCATATAAGTTTTTGGAAAGAATATTTTGATACGTTCAAAGATAAGAAAGCAGATGTTGTGTCTTCAAATTACGGGTCCACTTGTGATGTCATGGATGTTAAGAAAAGTAAAGATCAAAATGTTTAATGGAGTGGTTCGTTTATTGGGTGGTGTGGGATATGTTGCAAAGATACGAATGAGTCTAATATCTCTAAGCCGGTAGGATTCCATGGATTACAGATATTCAACTACAGGTGGAACTATGAAAATCACACTTGGCTATTTGGTCCCTATAAAAGGAGAAAAGTATAACAATTTATATTGTTTGATGGGAAATACAATGATTAATGGTCTTCCTTTAACCTCGATGGAGAACTGAAAATAAGGTACGTGAAATAACAAGTACTTGTATAAGGTCTTTTGTTTAATCGATCGAAACTCATTTCAATCAATCGAATAGAGGAAAGTTAATCTGTACCAAGATTGGATTGATCGGAGACCCATTAGATCGATCGAATAGAGAAGACTTATGGTCAAGAAGATTTCGATTGATTAAAAGTCAATTCAATCAATCAAGTTGTCCAAACGTGGAAAAAGACTCACGCACGAGTATAGGAGGACAAAAGTGTATTTTTATTGGGAGTTCGATTAACCCTAAATTTCTTGGGATATATATACGTATTTTGGACACCTAGGGCTATGGTGGTTGTAAGTTTGAGAGTGTGTGAGATGAATAGAGATTTCTCTTAGGTTTTGTCTTTGAAGGGTTTTCAAAGTGAGAGAACAAATTTTCCCCAGGTTGTGCGAGAAAGGGGTTATTCTTAGTTTTATGGATGTGTGGAAGATATTGTGATAGAATGAGTGAGAGAGAGAAACTTGTAAGTGTTTGGGATGCAATTTATTCTTCTAGAATAGTAAAAAAAATTTGTGACTCCAATTTTTTTTTTTTCAATTTAAGGTTTTTCATGTAAATCGTGTTTTGTGGTGTCCTAATTGCGTTTACTTTTATTCCATGATTATTATTGCATCTCATGATTCTTTGATAGAAGGGTTGCAATCCTAACAGAAATAACACTCGAGATCCTCTCTTGACCTCAAAGTTTTTTTTATCTTCTTGCTTTCACTGCTATGTGACACATACCCCAAAATATCAAGATGATTGGCAGTGTAAGTAGGTGTTTAAGGTTATTACCAAAAAAAAAAAAAAAGAGGTCTTTAAGGTCATGAGAGGACCAAAAAATAACATGGGTAAAAGTAGTGAGAAAAGGCATTCACGCTTTTGAACTAACTTAAGATAGGTTGTAATTATGAAATGCAAATTGTATGATTTTGACCCTAAGTGATTGAGATAAGGTTTTGTTGAGTTGAATTAATTATTTTTAATACTCATAGAATAACATATTCGTGCCAGAGGACATCTAAGTATTTAGTCTTTAGACTCCCTATTTGCTTTAAATTAGTGACTCGGTAATAATATTTTCGTTGATGAGTTGTTCTTATTACTCCATAATTATGTTTACCCTAATAATAAAACAGAAACTTCAGTTAGGGTCTTGGAAAAAAATGGTTCTGTTTTAAGGGTCAAAGTCAATGAGGCCCCACCATTTTAAATTTATTTTCTTCATGTTCCCTTCTATGGCATTACCCACACCTTAGGATCCAAAAACATTGCCTAAGAACAAATCTGTGTCTTCCGAACATATCTCTATTTGATTTAATTAGTGACGGTGGCATCATAGTGCAGGCCACAACCAGCCGAGAAGGGAAGCCCTGAGGATCCAAGGGATTTGGTACGACCCTCTAACCAGCATCAGGGTCAATACATCAGCACCAAAAAATGAAAAGCATCCCTTGGATAGTGTAAAGCACTTTTAGGCACTGATGTGTCGACCCCTGATGTGTGACTGACCTTAATCTGACCTAGGAGGGTTGCAACAAATCCAAAGCATCTTAGGATTTGGTGTGCCCCCTTAATGAATACCTAAGGTCGGCTGCGGGGGTGGATGCATGGTGCCAAAAAATGAAAATCACCCCCCTCCAAAAAAAAAAGAAGTGCAAATCACTTTTTTGACCAGATGTATCTACCCCTACATATGGGCACTTGGATTTCCTTGGGATTTGGTGTGCCCCTTAATGAATGCCTAAAGTCCACCCACATATGGGGGGACCTTTGGATGTCTTTAAGGGGGAGCACCATATCCTCAGGGTAAATAAGGGTGAAGAGTAAATAAAGAAGGAGTTTTTTCCTCCTCCATCGTCGCTATCCTGAAAGCTAAAAATTCACCCCCCCCCCCCCCCACCCAAAAAAAAAAAAAAGAGCTAAAATACTGCTCGTGGTGCTACAGTTATCACGTTTCAGCTTCGTCCAGCTGGGCTGCAGCTGCAGTTGCCCATGATTTTGAATTATCTCTACTTTGAAATGTACAGATATCACTCCTTTACCAACCAGGGTGTCAAATGTGGGCTGACGGAAGTGTTTGAGTCAGTACACATGGTCAAAAAGAGGGTATTACGGTAAATACATAATAAATAAATACGTATATATATTTATAAATCCACCCTTCGTCGGACATCGTGTCACATCCCGACCATATACTGGAGTGATACCTGCCCATTTACACCGTAGACAATATGAACTGGTTGCGTACACAGACGCAGCAGAAAGAACAACGCGCTAGATTCGTTTTCACGAGCGCGTTTTTGTCTCTACCTGCCCAAGCGCGTTTTTGTCTCTACCTGCGCAAAACCTTCCAGTTCCAGTTGGCTTGTCCCACGCATCCCTAGAAAAACAATTCCTCCAGCCTGTCCCACTTGATATCAGACCACTAGGTTCCCTCTTTCAACGTCTCTTTTATTTTCCCACTTTTTTCTTTCTTGACAAATCTCACAAAGTACCTCTAACTCAAATTAGAGGCACCAAAGGGGCACTTGCTTGCTTGCTTCCCTATGGAGCTCTGCTAGTTAGCTGTAGTATACATGTAGTGAACCCATTAAAAGAATCCAAACAACCTTTTTCTTTAATAAACAAACACGCGTTGTTTTTAATTGTGCCGTTGGGTCAGGGACTCGGAGACTCATTTACACATATAGAGGTTCTATATAAACTCCTCCTCAGCCCCTTTATTTCTCCACTCACACACACACATAGCCTTCGCAACTTCTCTTCTCTCTTTCTTCCCTTACCTCTTTCTTTAATATGGCTTCTTTTGTTTCTACAATGTTCTTACAACTCCTCCTGCTCGTTTCTCTACTCCATTTTTCCTCCGCCGCGAGGAGACTGACTGAGCTAGTGCAGGAGCAGCCTCTGCTCTTGAAATACCACAAAGGCCCCCTTCTCTCCGGCAAAATTTCTATTAATCTCATCTGGTACGGCAAGTTCAAGCCTTCCCAACGCGCTATAGTCTCTGATTTCGTGTCTTCCCTCTCCTCCTCGGCTTCTTTGAAGAGCCAAGCCCAGCCCTCTGTTTCCACCTGGTGGAAAACCACCGAGAAATACTACCATCTCAGCTCCAACAAACCCTCTTCCCTGTCCCTCGTGATGGGTAACCAAATACTCGATGAGAACTACTCGTTGGGAAAATCGCTCACCAGTAGGCAAATCATACGGCTGGCCGCGAGAGGGGAGCAGAGGAACGCCATTAACGTCGTCTTGACTGCCTCCGATGTGGCCGTTGAAGGGTTCTGCTCCAGCAGGTGCGGTACCCACGGCTCCTCCATGGGTTCCAAGAGCGCGCAGGTTAAGAACAAGAATTACAAGTTCGCATACATCTGGGTCGGCAACTCGGAGACTCAGTGCCCTGGTCAATGCGCTTGGCCCTTCCACCAGCCCATCTACGGACCCCAGAACCCACCCTTGGTGGCCCCAAACAACGATGTTGGGCTTGACGGTATGGTTGTTAATCTGGCTAGCCTCTTGGCCGGAACAGCTACGAATCCCTTTGGGAACGGTTACTTTCAGGGACCGGCGGAGGCACCGCTCGAGGCGGCGTCCGCCTGCCCCGGGGTCTATGGAAAGGGGGCTTACCCGGGTTACGCCGGGGAGTTGTTGGTGGATTCGACGACTGGTGCTAGCTACAACGCGCACGGTGCAAATGGAAGGAAGTATCTGCTTCCGGCGTTGTTCGATCCTTCGACTTCTTCGTGTTCGACACTGGTCTAAAGATTGGAGAGAATTAGCAGATGATAGATACGATTTATTTATTAGGAAACGATAGGCAGTGATTGAAGATAGATATCAAATATGATGGATACTGTAATTCATTGATTCATTTGTTTATTTATTTTTTTTCTTTTCCCCTTCAAGATCTAATAATGGAAGAGCAAATCTTGGCTTGCTTTTTTATGCATCTCAGAATGTGTTTTTCAGAGCCTTGTTCTACTACTGATTGTGTCTTTCTTTCCGATGGGTGATGGTGGGAAACGTGTGATTTGGGTTTCAGTGCCTCAACCTCAGGGCTGGAGGGGGATTCCACCAAATCATGCATCCGAATGGATCATTGGATACACATCCAAAGAAAAAAGCTCAATGGTGAAAACCTTGAATGGAACTGTAAAATTAAGTCAATGGGTCTTGAAAAAAAATAATAATAATAGGGATTCTTTCTTTCAAATAGGTTCAAAGTTTTGGCAGATTGTCAAAGTAAAAAAATATAATTTCCGAAGTCGGTTTTCAATTATAGTCAAATACAATTTTAACCCTAATTCTGTTGTGCAACATTTTTGGAAATTGTATCTCTCTCCATATATTCAAAAAAGAAATTCTAACAAAGATTTAAAGATTAAAGGAAAACAAGATTTGAACATCTGAAATTTTGTTCATTCTAGGTTTTCAATAGAAGATGAAAGAAGCTGAAAATTTTGATGGCATTGGCATATGTATAGGTTGATCATTCCATTTGTCAATTGGCACACATATTCGCTTATCACTCCATGTTGCAAATTTTTGATATATTCCTACCACAAATCTAAAATAATTGAATCATCCGGTTTGAGTTTTATATGTGAAGCTAGGTTTCAACTGCACAGCTCTAGATGCAGCATATGAACAAGGGTGTGAGACCCACCATTAATTGACTCCTACTTAGGATGTCTTCTGAAGAAGTCAAGCTTATCGGATGATTAAAACCATTTGACCTACAAAAAATAAAATAAAATAAAAGGATATTGGATGGTAGTGCGTATTAGTTACTGTTGATGGTTTGGTTACAACATGTTGAATAATGGTCCTTGCCCTTACAATGGAGATGGAATAGGAAAGGGAATCGGATTGACAGACATATTCAATTTGGTGGTTTAGTGGTATAAAAGGAATATTTACAAATTTACCCCTAAAAAGACCGATTCCAAATTTTATTATTTTTTTTACTTCATTATTTGGTAATTTTACCAAAACTTTGAACCAATTTGGGAAAATTCCCAAAAACAAATTTGGGTAATTCTACAATTTTGGTGATTATATCTCATCCATTGAATGCTCCTTATGGAATGGGTCTATTTAATGTTGGCGTTGAAAATTGCTTTGAGCAGTCTCCCCCTAAATCTCTTCAAATAATGCAGTAGCATTCTAAATAAGAATCACTTCTTCAAGATTAGAATCAGCTTTTTTACAAACCATGACCAGAAAAAAAACTGGCTAGTTGGCAGGTTGTTTTTTCCCACACCGGGGGGGGGGGTCTTTTTTTTTATTTAGGTTATCTTTGGCATGCAATCTTAAATTGCGATCCAAGTTTAGATCATGATTGGAGCATAAAATGGTGCATTTGGTTTATGATCTAAAATAGAATCTTTTGAATCAGATCGATTTTTAGCCTCATTTTAAATGCAGTGAAAAGCACAATCCTGAACACGCTAAATACGTAAAACTCACGTGTTCAATTTGAAGTTATTTTTGATTTTTGACCTATAAAAATATAACCTATAATTGTTGTTTCTTTCATTTTTCCTCTTTACCAATGGACAACATCCAAAAACTCAATTTCAACCTAGGCGGTACCTGCACCATTATTTAGATCAACTACCTCAAGAGTTCTCCAAAACCTGGGAAGTGGAAACTCCGCTAGGTCACAAGGCAAGCCCTCTCCTTGCTCCATGACAACTATCCAAGTTCCTCACTAAATAAGTATACAATTCTTTCATTTTTCTCTTCTGCTTCATGGATTGTGATTCAATCCAATCCTAGCTTAGTTCAATTTACCTCATTGATTTTTCGTTTTGATGATTGTTTAGATCTTCATTAATGTTCCCTGGTGGTACCTTGCCTTTAGTTGGATGATCAGTCCTTTTTTGACCCAAGTATCTTTTCGTAGCGCTATCGAAGTCCCTCCAAAACTCTTGTCTAGTGATGAAAACTTTCATTTTTTGCTCTCTTCTTCTTCTTTTTTTCTTCTTCCCATTGAATCCCTATCTCTGCAACTATAACTATAATTTTGGGGTTTCCGATTAAATCCTTTATGTCTAGTGTTTGTATGTGCAATAGATACATAGCTACTGAGAGGAAAAAAATAAAATCACAGTATTGCCATCACCCCCTTCAGCCCTTCTAACATTCAGTCACTACCATCTTCTATAAATAAATAAAAAGAGTGAAGAGAAGAAAAAGATTAGACAAGTATATTGCCATTTGAGTCTGCTTGCTCGCCAAATGCTTGATACTTAGTCTTTACATATGGGGAGAAGAAAGGGAGACACAATGGACGATTTTGTCCTAAAGGCCACTTTATTATTCCATCATTTAGCTAAGAAAATAAAAACTAATCCCATATCCTAGCCAAACAACTAGCTCAATCTGATCCACAATCTTTAGGTTTGTGACCTTCTAATTTATCCTATAGATCGCAATCAAGAGATTTGGGATTGCATACCAAAGATAGCCTTAGATTGTGGAAATTTGAATGAAATGTTTGGGTTAAAAACAAAAGACATGAAAATTGATTATAGAACTATTGAAATAAATGATTTTTTAAAATAAAATCCATTTTTCAATAAGTAAAAATATTATATTAAATCAAGAAGGTTACAAGCATGTAAAAGTACATTGATTAG
The DNA here is from genome assembly GCA_025762735.1 of Platanus orientalis. NCBI lineage: Eukaryota > Viridiplantae > Streptophyta > Magnoliopsida > Proteales > Platanaceae > Platanus > Platanus orientalis. Next base: position 5,443 of record JAOXJP010190047.1, on the reverse strand, counting down.
TATCCCTGGAGATGGAACCTCTCAGGTTAGGGGGAAAGTCGTTTCGATGTAGAATTTTTTCATCATTCCTTAAATTCAAAGAAGCTAGTAAATCTACACTATGGTTAGCCTCTTTCCAAATATGATGAACTTCCTTCTCCATGGTAGTGAAAATGTCCTGAATATGATTTGTGATGGTCATAACTCTATGGAATTTGAAATCTATTGGTGATAATGCCAATTGCCACCTATGAATAAAAAACAATATGAAATGTGTTGAAACCGCTATTCTTAGCAATCCTCAGTAAAAGCTAGTTGTAAAACATATCAAGAACTAGTTTACACAGGTTAAGGATATATGATTTATTAAAATCCTCCATAATTTGTTCCCTCCAAATCAATTTTTTTTTTCTTTCACTTGTAAAAGCTATAAAACGTATTTCCTAACTTTGAGAACTAATAGGGTGACTAATATCTCTTTTGCTGAGTGACTAATAGGTTAGTTGGAAGGAGATGGTGTTCCCTCAATTTCCTGATCTCATGTGATAGAAAGTATAACCTATATAAATAGTGTTGCTTTCAAAATTTATAATCTTATTCCTCATAATTTATTTGTGCTTATATTTACTCAAGAAATCTTTGTCTTGTATTGGAATATTTGGAAACAAAGGAATTCCCCATACTTTTGAAAAAAAATAGCTTAAATGTTTCTAAAGTCTTGTTAGATTTGTGTAGGTTGCTCCAGGAAATGGTTGATCTTAGAGAGAAGTCTTCGTTGGTTCTGGAGGTGGATGGTATTCTTTTTTGGTCCTCTCTAAAGACCCAGGTTGTTAAAATATTTTTTATGGGGCTTTCTCTAGGTTAAGGTCTTTATTTGGCTCCAATTTTATCATTATTGATGAGGATGATCTTTTTCTGTTCGCCCAGGCGGAGTCTGGTGTTGCGAGTTCCATTGCGGTTACTAAGTGTTTAACAACTTGTAGTGCTCTCTCCAAAGCCCTTGATCTTGAGCTGAAAAAGATTGTCTTAATAAGAGATTTTAAGTTTGTTATTTCTTATATTAAGAATGACCTGAATGAATGTCCTTTTGAGTATAAATATCATTAATGATTGTAAATCTATTGCTAAGGACTTTGATGAGGTTTCTTTTTCATGGATCAGCCGATCTGCAAATAAGGTTGCTCATGAATTAGCCTCCATCGATTGTAGCTCTCCATGTGCTTCAGTTTGGTTTAGTCCCCCTCCTTGGTTGGAGGTAGATGTTCTCTCTGATGTGATGGCTTCTAGGGGCTTTGATCTTAGTTAGTTTTTATATATACCTTTTATATACCCCCAAAAAAAGTCCTTTGAGCAAATTCTTATGTTGTAGACCCATTCATTTATTCTAACTCGGTGGTACACTCCTTCTAAAAGGTGTGAATACGTTTAGTTTTGACAGAGCCATCCATTCGCTCCAATAAAGAGCTAACCTTGGTTTAATAGCTCGTGATGATTGAGAGTTTTATAGGAGCCAAATTGGAACAATCATTTAGCCCTTCTACTTTTAAGCTCCGCATACTAGTAGGAAATAAAATATTGTATTAGGATTTTACTAGATTGGATTTGATAACAATTAGATTGTATTAGAATAGATTTGATTTTAGTATATTAGATTTGTTTTGATTTGGTTTCAATCTTTATCTCTATAATGGTCTATTTAAACCTCATATTAGAGGTATTGTATGCACGGTTGATTGTTCAATAAAAGTCTCATTCTCTTAAACTTCTTTAAGGTATCAGAGTATAAAATCTTAATTTGATAGTTGTTTAGTGTATTTTTCATTTACCGGCAGGTAACACACAATTGTTTGTTTGGCTTCCGTTCTTGCCACACTTCCAACCTCTTTCTTCTTTATTGTATTCTATCTCTCGCCAAGAGAGTGCTCATGAGATTGGGAGATGGGACAATCACATCTAGCTAGTTTCCACCTAGTCAATAAATGACATAGTTTTTCTCTAATTAGGTGGTTCCATCCTTCCCAACTGTTCTAAATATCGCCCATTTCACTGCCGTTGTATCATCACCGTTACAACCACTATTGGTCTCATACATTTTATCAATGTCTTGATGCCCATGATCTTCAAAGGTTGTTCTCACATCAAAGATCTATATTTTATTGTTTGGTTTGTATTGAAGAATAATTTAAAAAAAAAAAAAAACAACAGTCCATTGTGGCTAGATCTCATGCAATGCATGTGGACATCAAGCCAAAAACATAGTGACTAGTTCTCATGTTATACATTTGAAAAACAAGACCAAAACTTAGTCCATAAAGTCCAAAATATTTGACCCATAGAGGCCCATTTTATGACCTACATAGGTCTTTTACCAGCCATGTAATGGTTTGGTGTTTTCTTCGCATTGTCGCTTGGCCCATTGAAGTCCATTTTAACTCATAGAGGTCTTTAAGGTCCATAGAGACCAAAAACATAGATTCTTTTTCCCTATCTGTTCAATCATTTTTGGCCATATAAGTGAAGATAGGTCTAGAATGATTTACATTTCAACATCGTCCAGCATTGGTAATGAATGCAACAAATCAAGTGACACATGTATATTGTTCTCTGAGTAAGAGGTTATAGGGTAAACAAATGAAGTTACATTGCAAGTGCCATCGATACAAAAGGCACATCACATCAAATGGTATCGACTATGACTTTCAAACACATGATTTTTATCAAAATCCTCATATATTTGAGGGAGAATAGTAGAAAATAAAATATTATATTAGGATTTTATTAGATTGGATTTGATAACAATTAGATTATATTAGATTAAATTTGATTTGATAGATAATGTTTGTTTTGATGATTTGGTTTCTATCTTTATCTTTGTAATGGTCTATTTAAACCTCATACTACTAGACGTATTGTATGCACGGTTGATTAATCAATAATAGTCTTCTTCTCTTAAACTTCTTTACACACCTCTCTAGGGTTAGTGTGTTCAAGGTGTGGAACTTCAGTAAGGTAACTCTTGAAGGTGATGCACTAAAAATTATTAAAGCTATCGATGCTGGAAATTCTTCATGTGATTTGAACATTAAGAACTTGGTTAAAGATTGTTCCTGTCAATAGTTCTTTTGAATAAATCTCCTTATTTCGTGTGAAGAGAGAGCCGCTAATTTTGTTGCATTGCCTAGCCAAACACAGTCTTCATAGCCCAAACCATGGTTTGGACATCATCCCATTCTCCGTGGTCGAAAGAGTTATTTATCGTGTTGTTGTGATTTATAGTGAGTCTTCTTTTCTAGCTCTTAATGAACTCAAGGTATAAAAAAATGACAAACCAAAATTTAACTCTTGCACCATATGAAGCTCCAAGATAACTCGAAAATCTTCATCCTTATTATGAATAGTAGAGGGCCTTAGTACTAGTACCACTCCACATAACTGCAGTACTAAATCACCCTTATAGAAAACCATGCTTTATGGATGGATATTGACCCCTTAACCACTCACCCCTAACCAGTGATGAATACCGTCACTATTCATTACCTCTTAACCACCCATTGATGGGTATTTGACCAAACACCGCCACTACCATTAATAAGCCATGTGGTTGTGGATGGGCATAAAGCCATTTGCCAATGCATAAAGTGTGTCCATTTTGGACACTCTTGCCCATGTTGGTATCTATAAGAAAATTCATAATTGCAACCCTCTTTACAAAACGATAACCCTTGATGTCAACGCAACCCTCATAACGATAACTCTTGATGTCTACGAGTGTGACCCATGTCTAGATTCATATAATTTGGTAAGATGTTAGTTAATGTATCAAGTGAGAAATATATACATACACAAGTGTGACCATGTCTAGATTGATATAATTTGGTAAGATGTTGAATTTTGTATATATTTCAAATCCAATAAGTGAAATAGCTCAATCTAACCTAGTTATACAACAAGCAAATCTATAAAGAAAATCAAAATATAACCTTGTATTCATTATATTCCCAAACCAAATTTGGAGGTTTCTTGTTCTTCGAATTGGCTCTTTTGACCAAAGTGAACAGATGAAGTTGCAGATTCAAGGCTTAAAATAAAAAATGAAAACAGAATTGCAAAAATTGTGTTAGGAGAAAGATTTTACCTCGAGCAATAAAGATCCAAATGAAGTCATATTTCTAAAAATCATCAATTAACTTCCATACATGCATAAGTCTATCACAATATATTTGTGATGTTTCAAGATATTAGCGACATCTCAATGATGTTTGCAATCATAAAACTCTACATGATGTAAAACTTTCGACCATTCAAGGAAAAATATTATATCGACAATTGAGGTATTTCCTGAGCCTGGATTTTGTGCACACAACAGATAGGTGCCCATGAACCTCGACCATTCAAGACAAAATATTATATTGACAATTGAGGTATTTCCTCAGCCTGGATTTTGTGCACACAAAAGATATGTGCCCATGAACCAGGGGGCTGACGCATCAAAGCCGAAAAGTGATTTACACTTTTTGGGGGCAGGCTTATCACTTTTGGGTGCTGATTTGTCCACCCCCAGTCCATGCACACCTCTTTTGTGTGCACAAAATCTGGGAGGGGGTATATTTCCTATCCCATGTATGAAAAATCTCACATGTTCTTCTCTTAAATGTAAAATTATGCCTTGGATTTGGTAGGACCACCTAAGCTCACCCTAAAGTAGGAATGACATTAGGTGGCTAACACATTAGTGCCAAAAAATTGACTTACACTTTTTGGGGGATGCTTTTCACTTTTTAGCACTGATGTGTTGGCCCCTATGTCAATCCTACTTTAGGGTGGCCTCAAGTGGTCCTATCAAATCCTCAACGGTAAAATTAGACTTTAGGGTTTGGTGCACCCCTTCAACGAACGCCTAAGGTTTACCCATATACAGAGTGGACACATGGTGCTAAAAAGTAAAAACACCCCCCCAAAAAAAAGTGCAAATCACTTTTTTGACGCCATGAGTCCGCCCCTGCATATAGTCGAACCTTAGGCGTTCATTAAGTGGGCACACCAAATCCACACCAAAAATTTGTGGATCTCATATACTAACATGTAGGGGTGGGCATGGGCCGGGCCGGGCTTGCTAGGCCTGACAAGGGCCGAGGCCCAAACTTTAATTGAGGGCCAGGCTTGGGTTTACCACGGTCCAACCCGGTCCCAGCCCGAACTTTTACATACATAATATATGTGTTTTATATATGATATACTAATTATTTTAAAATTATCAATAGTATTTAGCTTAGTTGATAAAAAATGTTTTTTACAATAAGTATTGGGTCAAATCCTAGTGAAATCAGTGTTTTTTTTTTTTTTTTTAAATAAACAATCCTTAAAATTTAAATATATAGTTTTCTATTCTTTTTTAAAACTAGTAAAATTTTGTAGTTCAATTAGTTAAAGCATTAGGTATTACATGATAGGTCCATAGTTCAAA
>JAOXJP010190037.1:0-12273 GCA_025762735.1 Platanus orientalis | reverse complement strand
TTGTTGGCTGCAATAGATAGTAATACTCGGATGGAGTTCATCTTAGTCACTGGAGCAAAGGTCTCTTGGTAATCGATACCATATGTTTGAGTGAATCCCTTTGCTACCAGTCTTGCTTTGTACCTGTCAATGGATCCATCTAATTTATATTTAACAATATAAACACACTTGCACCCTATTGGTTTTTTTCCCATTAGAAGGTCCAAAAGTTCTCATGTCCAATTTTTCTCCAATGTTGTCATCTCCTCAGTCCTCACACTGCATTTCGCCATTGACTTTAAGAGATTGCCTCTTTCAAACTAGAAGGAACCTGTTCAGAAGATATAAATCCAACAAAAGTACGATATACAGGTTTCAAGGCCTTGTAGGATATAAAGAGACCGGATAGTTAGTACAAGATCTCTTTCCTTTACGAAGTGCTATGGGAAGGTCATCATCATTTTCAAAATGAATAGGTTTTTTTCGAAGGAACTGAAGGAATATGAGCTGGAGAGTTACCTAGATCTGAAGAGGCAACCAGGAGTGGATCGCTTGTGTCCTTTTTCCTCCTTGCATAAACCAGTAGGTCTTTCCTATTATCTGAAGTCGGAACGTCAAAAGAAAATGGAGACACAGAAGTAGGAAGTGGGAGCACTGAAGGCAAACATTGAGACCTCTCTTCACAACTCAAGCTCTCCTCCTGAAGAGAGGTGGTGGAACGAGAAAAAAATGGAACAGACTCAAAGAAAGTACCATCCATCGAGACAAATTTTTTCCCAGTTCCTGGGTTGTAGCACTTGTAGCCCTTTTGAGTAGATGGATAGCCCAAAAATATACATTTTTTTGCATGCGGGTCCTACTTTAACCGATCCCCTTTATGGACATGAGCGCAACAAACACATCCAAACACTTTGGGAGGCACAAGAAAAAGAGAATTGTCAGGGCAAACACAAAAAAAAGAGAATTGTCAGGGCACAAGATTGCAATGGGTGATTTAAGATGAAGTACCCTGGAAAGCATGCAATTTATCAAATAGAAACCTTGTATATGTGCCTGCAAGAGAGATGAGAAGAAGAAGAAGAAGAGAAACAAGGAAACAAGACAAAATAATAGAGATTGGATCAACCGTATGGTCCATTGTCTCATACGTAGTTTGTATTTATAGCAAGGGAGTATTTGTATACAATACCTATGGAATACCAAAGGTATACAGGTATATAGTACCCTTATTACAGATAAGTCCTTGAACATATACTTCAACACGTACTTCCAACGATTCCGCCCCCAAGTGCCCACAACATCCTAATGATCAAAGCAAAGCTAATTTTGTTTCTTGAAAGCTAATCATATCTACTTTCCATCTCCTACAAAGATCCTTCACATTGACCCTCCTCTCCAAATTCCTTAACCCCCTAACATTCTATAATGCCAGTCATATCTTTATGAGCAACAATCCGGTAGTTCTCCTCCATCTCCACTTCCTCCGCCCATTCCTTTCTCCCTCTTCCTCTTCTACTGCTACTAATCTTAACATTAGCCGATCCCTTATAATTTATGGATGACGATAGGCGTCGTAGCTCCCTGGATTTTTTCGTCCCCGTAGCAATCATTGTCTCCAAGTCACATTTTTGGCTATTAAAACTCCGCCTATGCTTAATTTCGCAAAATAAATCCTCCACTTGATATTTCCATCCCCGCAAAAGAAACACACATTCTTCTTTTCAGCTCAGATACCTTATCCACCACCTAATCAAAGGGAGGAAGTGGATGAACACACTGATGTGGGGATTCCTTTGCTAGATAACCCACTTCCTACCTCTTGTCAGAGCCTAAAGGGATGACCTTAGAACCCACCATCGAAACACTGTTGAGCCTAAAGGGATGACCTCAATGTCCACCATCGAAACATTGTCGATTCCCTCCTTTGATTCAACAAGACTTCTATCACCCCACCTAGTATTTACTCCTTTCCCCTTCATAGCTTCTTTCTTTGCCAAATCTATTAACTTCCCTTGATCACAACCACTACTCACTGGACTACCGATGTATGACGATGAGAGAGGTTCAGAAGTTGAGACCACCAATCCTCTTGCAAGGCTCTGATCAGACAAGTATGGATATAGCTCTTCATCATGATCTTCAACTGACACACCTGATGGTTTTCCATCTACAAAACGTGAAACCCCATCATCTGACTATGATTTGTTGGGTCCAAGGTCCATTAACCTCGCCTTGCCCTTACCTTGGACGTACGGCTTCTCAATCATCTTCAGAGACTCTGTCAAGGCTTCTCGGATTGTTATTCTACTAGACTTCTATTGGCGTCTAGAATCGAGATTCATTGGTGAGAGGCCAGAACTCCCCTCAATAGCCTTCACGATTAGAACCCTAGAGCTATTTGGGTAAAATAGCTTCTTAAAAGAGGTCGAACTATCATCTAGGCTCTCCTAGGCCAATAGGGACCGCGAACTGGGCTTACCCCACGAGGGCCCATGGGTGTTCGCTTGGGCTTGGGTCCACAAACGCTGCTCAGTGGGCTTGTCCTTAGAAGGCCTGACATCCTCTACTTGGGCCCGTGACAATGGATCAACCAAACTCGGGTTTCGGTGTCGGTTAAACCATGGTTTGAACTGCTACTCCATTTCGGCCTTTGGTTTAGCTGTTAGACCACTTCTTCTTTATTGTTTTTCCACCACCCTCCAGCCCCTATACGCATCGTCTTCCTCAGTCACCACTTCTATGTCATCAAAACGATTAGCAAATCGCATCCCATGTTTCAAATTCAAATTTGAAACATCTGTTTCTCCCTCCCAAAGGAATTGTTAGCTCTCTAGAGATTTGCCTCGTAGTTGCCTGAGAAGGAGATCTCGTTTCTAATAAAGCTATCTCTTTGGTCTAGCCTGAAATTCACTGTGGATCCGTTAGGGCCTCTCCCCCATCAGGCAATCAAACGCCTTTGACATTACACTCTTTTCAAGCTGGAGAATTTCCGACAAAGTTTCTCGCCATAAAGTGATATGAAGCTTTAAACATCCCTTATATATTATGGTAAATGCAGGGATTCAAATGTTTTCATTCATGAGAATACGTGCCCACTCCATTGACCCCTCTTCTGGTGGACCTACTTGTTGACAATAAACTAACCAACTCTCCCAAAACCTTAAGGTGTTAAGAGATACACAAATTAATATACGTCAACACCCCCCCTCAGGAGGAACACTGTTCTCTCCTAGGAACACACTTGAGGAACTAGGCACAGGTCCACAAACGCATACACATGCACACAACACTGTATCAAGGAAAATACTTCTACCAAGATTCGAATTCACGACCAAACTTGCTTCGATACCATGTTGATAGTAAATTAACCAACTCTCCCAAAACCTTAAGGTGTTAGGAGATACACAAATTAATATACTTCAACAGCTCTAAATAAATTTTAGGCCTCTTAAAAGAACCCTAAAAAAATTGATTATGTTATTGAATCAAAGGATCCCAACTAATAGGAATTAATTGGAAAACCTTGAGCTCAGTAACACCAAATTGTTGTGGGATATTTTTTAAAAGGGTATCCTACATCAATGAGGTGGATACTCACAAGTGCACTACGGTGCTACAACCCACATGGAGAAAAGAGGGAAGTTGAGGAGATAAAATCAACCCTTGGAGGGGAAAACATGGCTACAGTCATACCTTGGAAACACCCAAATCTTTAAAATCTTGTTTATTTTTTACTATAAAATTGTGGGGAAATGGTTGCTTTTAAATAAAAGCTTACAACCTTAAACAATTAGAAACTTGCTAAAATTAGATACTTTCAAAAAATCCTAAACTTGCTAGTCAAGTTTTCTAAAACATAAAACTTTCTAAAAACTTATTTTCCTAAAAATTAAAACTATTAAAATTTAGGACTTTTTAAAAAAAAAGCACAATTCCCGTTTTTATTGACACCCCCCTTTGGTAATTTGGTCATAATTTTCCCAAATCACCTCGGATTTGTGCAATTTTGGTCTCATTGGAAAGATAACTGAATAACCTATCTAATGACACCAAAATCAAGCCAAAAGGGCAAGTTTTGACTTTTGAAAAAGTGGGTTAAGCATAAAAAACAGGATTATTCTAATAAAAATAAAAATAAAAACCAACCAAAATTTTGGCACTATTGGCCTTATTACATAGACACATAAATGTTATCCCCTATAAGACCCTTACTACTCCCACATAACATACAAAATTTTAATATAGCTTTCTTGTGGGGTGGCACATACATAAGTCTTGCAATGTTGCTTGCATCATATGGCTGATGCGTGAATTGGCCAACCACCTTCTCATAATGTTAGTTTGTCTCTAGAATTAGGTGCCACTTCCTGGTCTCTTTGGCCAAAATTGGGTATTTTCAAGCAATATTATCAGCTTTTTTTTGTGTTTTTTCATTTTACCCTGTTTGGTAAACATGGGAAGCTCTTGTGGAAGTTTTGCTTTGGTATCTGGCTTATGAAGAATTTGGGAAGATGAGTTCATGGGATCTTTCAGGATGGAAGACACTGTCTTCAGGAGATCCTTCATATGATCACACCATCAGGGTTGTACATTAGGCATCCCTGTTCAAGGGTATTTCTACTGACTCTGTTGTTCTTTCCCAGGATGGTTACAATGTCTAAGCCCTGGTTCCCTCACCTGGCAACACCATCAAGCTGAACTTTGATGGGTGTTCCCTTGGAAACCAGTACCCTCAGTGATTTGTAGAGTGGTCAAAGATTTTTCGGGCATTGTTATATAGGTATACTCGTCCCATGTAGTTGGCAATTTCATCATTGTGGAGACTCGAGTGCTTCTTTTCAGCTTTTACTTGGCGAGATCTCTCTCTATTTGGGGAGGAGTGATCAAGGGTGACTCAGCCAGTAGGATCAGTTGATTTGCTTCTGGAACTGGGGCCCCTGGGAGCTTTCTCACCTTTCCAAAGAGAAGTGATCTTTACTTTCCTCAATGAACAACATATTCGAATGGAAAGCAGGATCGGCTCATTTCTGTGGATGAGCTTACCAAATCGAGGCTTGAGGAAATCTTCCATTTACAATGGGACTACTTTGCCAAGCTGATTCTGTATTTTATATGCCATTTGGCTTGCCTTTTCTCCTCTCTTAAACATTCTTGAAAGACATTATCATTATATGTCAAAAAATAAAATCCTAGGTCTTGAATTTGATTTCATGATCTTCATTTCTGGTTCTTATTTTTGAATTCAATTGCTAGATCTATTTTGTTTGTTTGACTCGATATCATTCCAATTCCTTGAATTGACTTGCCCATACACCACCTCAATTTTGCCTTGAGAATTCCCTTAACCCCAAACCAAATCCTGCAGTAGTCAACCAAACCAGTACCAACCCTAACCTAGCCTAATCACATAAGTAGGAACCTTGTACTCTCGCTGAATTTACCCAAACCCCTACGAAATTGAATTTCCTCTCGTTCTATGAATTCAACAACCTTAACCTTAATTTTCTTCAATTTAAGATTTATTTCTTTAGGTTCCTGAAACCTTGATAGCTTCTGTGAGCCAAACCTTGAACTTAACCATTTTATATGTGAAACTCTTATTTCTTTGATTGTCCTACATCAGGACAAGTCGTAATTGAACTGAAACTTAGAAAAAAATAGTCTTAATTTGTATCAACTACCCTAATGACTCCCTTTTGCCACGCACTCACGGACAGTAACCATTAAATGTACCTTGTGATTCAAATTAAGTATTGTGTCCTCTTGAAATGAGGCTGATAAGATACAGCCTTGCTGTACTGTCATTAGGGGCTCTCACAGTCCCACTCTAGCCATACAAATGCGCTGCTAATACTTCAAGCGAAGCTGTACTATAGTAGAAGCGAAGAACTAACAGGTCAAGGCCAAACTAGAGGAAAGACCACCAAATCTGACTCTTATATTCAATTAGTTGTGGTCAATCACATTTTTGTCAGTTTTTTGTTATCATTTTCATATTTACTAGCAGAACTATGGAATCCATCAGTAGGAAGAGTCTCACTCTGATGTATTTCGGCTGAAATATTTCTTTCAACAGTGTCGGGTTAGCTATCAAGAGTGGTCTTCCCTTGACTATTAGTTTTGTTTAATGTTTGGGGTTGCAGACAGATGATTCAGATGTGAGATAGTTGTCTCTAGAAGGCCCACAAGTAAAAAAAAAACCAAAAGTTTTTCGTATGAATTGCAAAATATGGATAGACAGTATATCTATAATGCTCCCCTCAAGGTAAAATAAGATCACATGTTTACCTCAAACTGAAAACTTGCTGCTTGCTAATGATGATCTTGTCATCCCACTCTCTACTACCTCAGTACCTCCAGAATGTTAGCAACCCAGTCTTTTCTTCTCCAATTTTTGGATTGTTCTTTCAACTCCTGGGAAGTTGTCAACATTTTCTTTCTTTTTTTTCTTCTTTTTTCTAATTTTGTTTACAATGTTGTAGTAGTTTTGGCCAAGGGTAGGTCTTGCTCTGTGATGAATTAGGCATTTATATGTTATTACTAGAACCTAATCTATGTGAGATTCATTAATATGATTATAGGTCATTGCTAACTAAGAATATGCACACAAATGGGGAAGCACTAATTAGACACATGCCATAGAAAGGCTTGAAATTGGCATTTGAGCACCCATACTACACGTATACCTGATACCTTGCCTGTATCTTGGACATTGCTATAGTTATTGAGATGTGATACATGAGTTATAACAATCCTTTCTTTAGGTTAGGGGTTTAGCAAGAAATCCATAGCAAGGCTTAAACAGGTGGTTTTAGCAAGAAATCCATACCAAATTTAAACTTTGAACCCTCACTACTTAAATATTGTTTGCAGTTGATTGCATTAGCATGTTTCACCGCTTGAGGGAGGGATCTGAAGCATGCATCAGAGAGATAACAACAAAATTGTTTCCATTCTATTTTTAATTTCTCTGATGCTTTGTCCTCAGGCACAATCACAAGTACTCTCTACAAAAGCCAAAGATGCAGCAGTTCAGATTGAGCAACGGCTGCAATTGGGATCCAGGCTTAGTGAAGTTATTAACAGCAAGGAAGATGCATTTGCCTTGTTTGATCTGTACAGAAACGAAGGCTACATTTTGGCAGAGCACAAGGGAAGATTCTGTGTAAGTTAAAAATACCAACTAGCAAATGGACTTGGTGCTTTTGATTTCCCTTCTATTCTTTTAGATTTTCGTCTTTATTTCAATTTTGTAATTTGGTTTTTTAGAACTCCTAAAGTAGTGGTATCTGAATCTTAAGAAAATTGTTTTCTTATGGCTGTAATTCTGGCTTTGGTCAGGTAATACTTAAAGAGGGTTCATCACCACAGGACATGTTGAAGTCATTATTCCATGTTAATTATCTGTACTGGCTGGAGAGAAACATGGGGATCGAATCGATAAATATCGCCGATGACTGCAGGGCAGGCGGAAGGCTGCAAATATCTTTGGATTATATCCAAAGGGAATTCAACCACATCAAACATGACGGATATTTGGCTGGGTGGGTCACTGACGGGCTCATTGCAAGGCCATTAGCTAACAGGATTCGTCCAAGCTATACTACCTCTGTTCCAATAAGTTGATAAATGGAAGGCTATGCTTCTTCCATGATCACTATCACAGCATCCCTGAGCAGCAGAAAGGTGAAACCACCTTTTATTTGTTTGTTGATTCAGATTAAAGTCCTAATGACCACCTTCATGGTCAAAGTTCTTGTATTCTTTTATGCTTTGTTGTTCGGCTCACTCTTCACTGCAAGCTTTTCCTATATGGTCCAATTTTTCAGACGAAGAAGAAAATTGAGAGAACTGAAGAACAAGATGATGAAATTGCCCAAAGAAAGTAGCTTTGCAGAATACAGTTGCCGGAGTTGCTTGCTTGCTGCTGTTTTTGCCATCACAAGCCCTGTGATTTGGACCAGCAAAAGCGGGATGCTATATGATGAAACCCTCCTTAATAAACTTTCCCACAAATATCCAACAACTAGGCAACCTATTGAAAGAAGTAGATCAATGAGTTGTTGGGGGCACTTGTGTATGTGGGGAGGGATTACAAATTTAGTCTCATTTCACATTAATAATGTCATATCTCAGCTCTTCTCAACTGAATGTTATTTTTGGAGGGACGATCTGTAGTTGAAAAAAAAAACTACAGATGATCTTGAGATAAATAAATAACCTTCATTAAAAAATATTTAATTAAATTAATTTTAAAAAATATGATTTTTGAGATATGGTCAAATTCTTAATGTCCATGTCTCAGCTCTTCTCAACTGAATGTTATTTTTGGAGGGATGATCTTAGTTGAAAAAAACTACAGATGATCTTTAGATAAATAAATAACCTTGTTCTGTAGTTCAATTAAAAAAAAATTTATTTAGTTAAATTAATTAAAAAATATGTTTTTTGAGATATGGTCAAATTCTTTAGACTAGAGAAAGACGTTTGGGAAGTATGGGTTGTCTGACCAAATTTGCTATCGACTTTGTTCCTTCTTAAGCATCTTATTTTTCTTAAAATTTGTAAAATTTCATATGACGGTTTTTGTTTTCATTTCTTCTATCTTTAAATTGTGAGCAAAAAATATTTCAATGCAGAAAACTGAATTTACAGGCCAAGCTGTGGAAGGGAAAAGGGTTACTGGACGAACTATATCTACCAGTGTGAAAGAGCCTTTGTCATTCATGGGTGACGCGGCCAGTTTATGAAGCAACAATCTGCACCATAAAAACTCCTTTTGCTAAGGCCTAGGCAAGTAAAATACAAGCCCGGATCCTCTGCCCACAGCCCGTGTTGTGGCTGTGTGACATGCATCATGGGCTGATATGTGGAATGTACAGTGTTAAAAAGTGTAAAAATCAGGCACTCGGTTCAGGAAAAAGGTGCCCTAAAAATAAACCAAATTCAAAAAATGCACCATTTGTCAGCCCATGTGTGTGTCACACAGCCACAATATGGCTGGGCTGTGGGTGATGGAAAACCTATATGGAAACAAAGAGAGAACATAGGAGAAGAATGTCTTGGTGTGAGAATTATGGCTGTTACACACTTACGTAATCACCAAACCAAGAGACAAACAAGGAATATTCTCTACAATCTCGTAGACAAGGAAAAGAGAAAATAAGAATTTTTTGGGCTTGGATTATGTGAGACCGAATCTTGTGAGAACCGTGAAAACGGCATCAGAGGGGCTGACGCATCAGTACCAAAAAGTCATTTGCACTTTTTGGGGGACACTTATCACTTTTCTGTGCCATGCCGTTTTCACAGTTGTCACAAGATTCGTTCTCATCTAATTTAATGTCGAATTTTTTATGTATCCTAAACATATGAAGAGTTTTATAGATTCTCAAAGAGTGTCATTATCGAACGCATTCTTCCTTGGTGTCTCTATCAAAAATCCTAGACATCTATGAAATTCTCATGTCTCTTGGGAAAGCAACCTCACACCAACAGTAATATCTTTAAAATAGGTGAGGGACAATACGGTTATTTAACTGTAACACATTACACATGTTGTACATATTTATGTACACGTGTCACAATTGGAATGCTTACACATGTTATATAAGTTCTGTACACACTTATTTAAATGCACATATATTAATCTGTAAATTGACTACTTTATAGAAACATTAACAAAAATGTAAGAAGAATTTGTAAGTAAACTTTATGTTAATGCACGGAGTCTAGAGTCCAACAAAACAAATGGCAAGCGAAACGGACCCTAAAAGAATAAGATATAAGCGAAAGAATGAGAAAGAGTCAACATAGAAGAAAAAAAATAGGAAAATTTGAAGCTCAATCGATTGGGAGGACCCCAATTGATTGCTTTGTCACGGTTCAATTTTGGAAGTCGCCGTCTTGCGATTTTTTGGTTTGGGAAGTTGCCCAAACAATGTGGGACTCTTCTAAGATTATATAGATGATTGTTTTCGATCTAGAAACCTAGAGAGAATATCAAGAGCAAGAGGAAAAGAAAATAGAGGAAAAACTAAGTTTTGGGGAGTTTTTCTGAATAATGATCGATCATGGCCTCTCTAAGACACACCCAAGATCCGTGATCCTTCTCGCATGATTGTTCATGATAGAAGGATCACGCTTGTGATCATTGTCATGATTCTCAAGATGGATCAAGCTTCTTTAAGAAAGTTCAACATTGACCATTTGCCAAAAAATGGGCATAACTCTTTATATAAACTCTGAATTGTGTATTGTTTGAGGTGTTGAAAAATAAACTTGAAGAAATTTCCAATGATATATAAATCATATTTAAATTGTCTTAGGATTGGTATAGGTTTACCCATGAAGTTATCTCAATTACGCATTTGAGAAAACTTTGGAACTTGACAAATTCATGGTCCAACTTGGGTTCTACACTTCTAACTTAATCTAAATGGTACTTAAACCACTCTATGGTATATCTAAAATACGTGAAATGATAATTTTACCCTTTAAGTACAAAACGTGGTGTTACAACTATGGCAAAAGGCGAACAAAAAAAAAAGAGAAAAATGGATTATTTCTACATTCAAAAAAGGGAGAGAGACAAAGACCAGTTGTCACGCCTCTAAAACCCACATACGAAAAATCAGTTATAAATGTAGAAGCATACATGCGCGATGTTGCGGATCTCGGTGTGATGCATTTTGACTCTTTCCTTGTAGAAGGAGTCCTTACTTATCTTACTTAAATTGCAACATATATTTTTTTCATTCTATTGTTTTGTCCAATTCATTAACTTTAAATTACCAAATGGCATTCATAGCGGAAACATGAACATAAAATAATATTCATCCATAACGTGCAATAGAAATATAAACATACACATCATAAACTATACAACAAAATAAACTAATAATCTCCAAGCATCAACATCAAAATCTACTAATCTCTACTATAAAATGTATCATTAGCAGGCCATCAAACTGGCCAACATAGTAACCATTATCTCATCATAATCGAACGTAGTAGATAACAAAATCAAATCATGTCTCAAATAACCCCTGTTTCATACATAGTATGTTGGAAATAAAACTAAACAGAGGGGGAAGAACATAAATGGTCATCTCGCCTCCATGAACCATCTCTAGGACTGGACCTATAAACAATTTACGTAGTAGGAGTTGTCATCTGAAATGGTGTTAAAAACATGGGTAAGCTACACAGCCTTGAGAAAACATACATAATGTCCCATGAAATAAATCGAATAAAAATAGGTATGACACAACACCAACTCGGAACCTACGTAATATATAAGAGTCGAAGTAGCTATAACAATGAACAAATTCTAATAAAGGTGCTAGAAGTACAAAAGCCACATCAACATAAATTCATAACTGAAATAGATAAACAGAAAGTGCACCATGCAATATAAATGCTCACTACAAATACTCAAACATAAGTAGGCCTTAGCACCTCTCAAATAAGTTGCATTAATTAGTAGATATCAAAACTAGATACATGCTCAAAGAATCCTAATGCAGGTCTTGAACTCACATAACCCATGAAGGGTTTCTAACAAAACACACATCGGATCAAATCAACCTGTATGAGCTTCTCGAAATAAATCTCGTCAAAACACCTCGTATCAAATCAAATTAATTAACCCACATAAGGCCTTTGACAAATCTGAAATCATATAACATGTATAGGGTCTTCGGAAAAACAAAAATCATATAACCCATGGCTTTTTGTCAAAACTGAAGTCATATAACCCACGTAGGGTCTATTGACAAATTGAAATACCATACAGAATGGTGGGCAACTAGTGTCATCTTCACCTACTAATGTGTAATACCCCACCCAATGATGCACATATTACTGTACACGTGTCACACTTAAAATGCTAACACATATCACATAAGTTTTGTATATACATAGGACATTTAAATGCACATATGTTGATCTAATCATTGACACAACTTTAGAAAGGCACCAACAAAAATAAAAAAATAATTTATGAGTGAAATTTATACTTTTGGATAGGCATAGAAGTCTAGAGTCTCACACAATAAACGGTAAGTGAATAGGATTTTTCTAAAAGAAGTTATGATCATTTTCCCAAAATGTGTCAGTGCTGACAGGTCCACAAATTTGGGGTAACTTCTCAGGAACATTGACACGAATCCTGAAGGAAGTTTATCGTTCTTGAACATAGAAATTAGTAAAGTTTATTAAACAACCACATATCTACATATGCTTTCCCATGATCATCATATGAATCTCTGAGATCTAATCTTAAAGGAAGTT
>JAOXJP010190026.1:0-12274 GCA_025762735.1 Platanus orientalis | reverse complement strand
TCTCTGCCTTGATTTTTCTCTGAAAAATAACCACCCTGAAATCATGTGTTGCCATGTGTCGCATTGCATCAATTACCTATATAAAAAAGCATCCAAATCACTTGCAAACTAGACAAAAGCATTGGAATAACTAATCCTCCAGTAGACATGCCCAATATACAACACAAGATCAATAAAGAGGAGACGCCAAAGTCCAGGCAAACTAAAGTTGACACGCCCCTAAAGGTTGCACTTGTGCCACCCTAGGAAACCCATCGGTATGTACTCACAAGATCAGTGAGCAGAGGAGAGCAGATCAGGTTTTCGGAGACATTAACATTTGTAGAAGTCGTATACAACCCATCAGCAAAGAATATGACATCGTTATTGTTCGAGGATGATGGTAGAGAGAAAGAGCAAACTTTCTAGCGAAGCTGAAACCCGCTAATTAATATGGCATTCCTATTGGAGCTTGTCCAATGCTTGCAATACCTTGGATACCAGTCATCAAATTTTCTAAGACTGTTATAGGGGTGCACATTTGAACACGAAGGGCTATAGTGGCAAAACCAAAAGGTGGCGATTGGAGTGAGAATGAGATGGTATCAATGGTTAGATCTCTAGTTGCGACACATGAGAGATGGGTTGCATGTGTTGTTGCAGCCAGGGGTGGGGCTAAGAGCACTGGAGAAGTTCGAATAAAGACTGGCATTGGCTATTAAGCAACGGATTGAACCACAATAAGTAGGGTCATAGGAGGATGAATTGTTATTTGAGTTACGGGCTTAAGTGGAGTCCCTTGGTTAATGGAGAACAGATACTGCAGGGTGGTGTCATCTTTGATGATTGGACGAACGAGAGTGGTGTGAGATAAAGAAAAGAATAGAAAAGAGTAGGACAAGTGGAGATAAAGAAGCCATTTGTTGCACCAAGAGTTGTGATGGAAAAGGAGTTGGGGTGACCTTTATTTATTCCAGTTTTCTCAGTGTAGTTCATGATTATGATAAATTTGGGTTGGGGGGACCACCAAGATCCAGGGCTATGCTTTCCAGCTTGCAAGGTCCAAATCATTGAACTTGAACATATAGATTTTTGACTCTTCTATAATGTTATTAGCATGACTGTATAGGTCAGAATGGAAGGCGCCCAACCTTAAACCGACTCAAAATCAAACTGGATTTGCTATCTGTAAAGAGAGAGGGACAAAGAGAAAGAGAGGATCTATGGTCACAAATGGGCTTATCATAAGTGGCACATGATTTTTATTTGATTGAAGTTAAAAATTCAAATGACGTGGATGAAAGAACGAACCATCAGAGTTGTTGTAGAAAAGTTAGAACTGTGGAAGATCTAGTCTAAAAAATCAAAAGGATTGTCGGTCATTTTCCTGGGTTTGGGACTGTGACCGGTCAATCCAAGTTTGGTTCAAAAATGCTTGACCCTAACCCAACTATAATTTGATATCATGTTGGAAAAAACCAACCCTAAACTGTAAAAGTTGGGCTGGCCAATGGGTCGGGTCAGGAATTGCCACCTCTAGGTGACTATAGCAATAAATCAAAATCTCCATTTGAAGGTGCATTTTCATTAGAGAAAACATAAAATGTGTTAAATGCATTCAAATTGGTCTATCAAAAGTGTGCAAGAGACCTATTTGGCCATTTCCATGTTTTAACAACCAATACAGAAAAAGAAAATCAAAATCCTTTTTTTAATGGGAGAAGCTGCGTAGAGACTATCAAACCCATTAAAAACAAGCTCTACCCACACAACAAAAGAAAGAAAAACGGAAATAAACAAAGCTTCAAGTAGATTCTCCTCAGGAAATTCATATGGTGATATAGCTGTCACAATTGATTAAGTCGGGTGCGATCATCTCTTCTTAGTTCAAAAAGGATGTTTTCATTGTTAGAAAATACTGGGGGTTTTTTGCAAATATGTACATCAAAGCGTCATTTTCAACTTCCTTATTTTCCTCTTTCAATGCATTTTTTTTTGTTTTGTTAAGCGTTAAAGGCAATAATAGTATGAAGAGGATTGTGTGAAGCAAGTGACTGTGAAGACTAGAAACCATAAGAAGCAGTCATAAAATCAGGCCGTATTCAGTGACACAGGTGAGTAGGAACTGGTCCCCTCCATAATTTTTCACCTATGGTTGTTTTACATCAATATCAACAGATATGGCTTGTTGCATGGGCTTCATAGCCTTTACATTCTCTCTCTCTCAAATTAGGATTACGTGAAGCAAATGTTTGAATCATCGTAATTAGAATAGCATCTTAATTTTTCCAGCTAGAGATACACTAGCAAATACATCCGTGCAAGCACGAGTGAGCGATTAGGCACGATTGCATATTCAAGTGGATAGACAATTACAATGTATAGTAAGCAATAAAAGAATTAAAAAATAAAAAAAAAAAAGTTTGAAAAAAAAAATCCAACAAGAAACACCATTGATAGACATTGAGAATTAAAAACAATGAAAATGAAGAAATGAGAATAAGATTAACAAAAAGGGATTACAAGAGATTGATACAACAGAAGATCAAAAGATCAATAACCTTGCTGTGAAAATCCAAAAATGACATTTGGTTTCCACAAAAAATGCAACCTTTGTACCTAATTTTTGTTATTTGGAGATTAAAAATCAAAGTACAATAACAAAGCTAGCATATCAGCTCCTCTGTTATTTTCACACTAACAATGATGATTGACCATCTTGCAAAAAGGAATTGCTATAATACAAATGAGCATATGCCCAACATACCATGGCCAATGACCCTTCTTAGTAATGATGATGCTTTAGATGCCTCAATCTAAGGCAATAGAGATTCTATCCACAATGGTGGGGAAGCCTATGTGGTCTCCAAATAATCCTCCATTACAGCATCTATTGTTTGATAACTTGTTCAAAATTATTTAATCTTGAATTTTCTGTTGTATGATAATACACTATAAAACAATAAAGCATTAAATAGAAGGAACCACTGTCAATTTGGACCAACATGATAACAGAAATCAAAGCGCAAAATTGGAGGAACCACTATCAATGTAGGCCAACATGATAAGAGAAATCAAACATATCATTAATAATTTGTGAGAAATGTATATCTGTATTCCCATCTTTTTTAAAGCAATCAATGTCAAATTCATTGCCTCAATTACAATTTTAATAATGAGAGCCACAACACCATCCACTCAACAAGGAGAAACATTGAATAATAAAAAAGTAATAACTTGAGATTACCGGTTCCTTTTCTTGATTAAAGGAGAGATCATGATTGTCAACGCTTGAACTTCAAAAAGTCTGGGGCAGGGACATGTTGCCATCGGGGTTAGTGGTTTGGTTCTTGTGCTTCAAGATTTTGAGCCATGGTGAACAAATGGTGTCATGTGCTTGAATGTGAGAATAGGAGCTTTCTCTCGCAAAGAAATCGAAGAGAGAGAGAGTAGGGCAAACCACAAATTCACATCACCTATAAATCAACTTTGCTGAATTAAGGCTTCCACTTAGCCACACCTCATGTCCAATGAAAATTATAAACCTCAATTGCAATTTAAATTTCAAACCAGGAACCTCTGAAATTTGTAGATGTGAACTTTGTATTCCTTTTTGCCAATATCTGTCAGGACATATATATAGGGTCTTAAGCCTTGAAAATACCTTAGTTTTCAACTAATATATATCAATACCTTGAAGTTTCTCATTACCTAGTTACACCTTTAGGCGTAATTTTGACTCAAACAATTTTTAAGAGGCACATGCAATGATAAAGAGAGAGTTAAGAGGAAAGAGGAAAAAAAAAAAAAAAAGAGAGAAAATGGAAAGAGGGGGGAATGGACTAATCTGAAAGGAAGGGGGAGATTTTAAAAAGAAGAGCCTCAAAGTAGGGGAAGAGATTTTTAAATTATTTATTCAGATCTCCAATCCTAGCTCTACAACCAAAGAAACCCCACATCTAGTGATTGTCTTACCTTGTAAAAACAGCATTTTTTCCCTCTTTCTAACCCTAATATGTATTCTATAACAGCTCCCTAATCCCACACCTTTAGCTTCAAGCCTCGACCCTGGAAAAAATCAATCCAACTGTTTCATCTTCCCACATGTACTTTTCACTCCATGAACATGCTTATCTGATTCTTTAGGCAGCCAAGCCCATGTTTAGTATGGATTCAACCCAATTATCCCCTAGTAAGTACCATGTGACTATAAACCTTCACTCTTATAATTCTAATCGGTTTCATCAATGAATGTGATTAAATGGATGCATTAGTACTACCAATTGTATCAGTTTGAGCCACCTGCAAGGGTGTTCTTTCCAGTAGGTATATTGATGATCTCTTGTTGAAGGAATCCTTCAACTTCTGTTATGCATCTAAACTCATGGGATGCAGTCAAGCATAGCTTTTACGCTTCACGTCCTGAATAATTAGAAAACCATACACCAAAGATGGGTGGTCCTCTTAGCCAAAAAATTCTAGAGCAATAATCTCAAATACATAATTAATCAAAATTATATAAAATTATAGATTACAAAACTTACATTAAAAAGCTCATAATGTCTATCCAAAAGGCAATAAAAGAGCAAGAATCAAAATCCACACAAAGGTTCAATTTTGTTTCACTTAGCCAAACCACTGAGCCTGTAGTAAACCATTACATTCATAAAACCTATAATCTTCATAATAAAATCCATTCAAGAGGATAAAACATGAACAGTGGAACAATTTACAACAAGGACAACGATCTATCCAATTGATGTATTTACCACCGTAAACAAATCTACATACCATGAATGTGTTAAAATAGTAAAAAGAAAAGTTAAACAATATACCATAGAGACATTTAGGCCTTCCTGGATCCAACACCTCAAAACCAATAAGCTTCCTATGAAAAGATCCCTTGAATTTCCTGTAATGAATTTTCCAAAAGGGAACATTCTGTCAAATATCACCTTCGCCATCAGTCATCTAATTTTCAAGTACCACTTAGAAAAAAGAGAGAGAAGAAAAAGACATAACCCTACATTGAAATCAAGGTACAAATTCACTTTCTTAAGGAGAAAAATGACATATGTCGTATAAAACTTGTACATGGATGTGCCAAAACCTCAACCTAACCCATTATTGCAAACCATACCATAATTGTTGGCATGAATGAAATACTCACCTAGAGCACTCGACATAAATGTCATTTGGGAGTAGAGCTTTGACTTGGCTGAGTTTTGCTGTCAAAAAACATAAATGAGAAAGGCATTGCACATAATCAACCCTGCAACCAAAAACACGATTAAAAAAGGAGAAAAAAATGTAGTTGAAGAAGAGGTTGAACCTCATGTTGCCGATCGACCATGGTGTGCAATAAAGATAAACCCTAAAACACAAAAACGAGGTTATCCTACAGCTAAACCCATCTACCAGTCCACCTCTTGCTAATTTAATTATCCAAGCCATGTCGAATACCAGTCACCTCCCTCCATTCGTCCGACAGGCGTCTGAAGCTGAAGACAGGAAGACAACTCATTAAAAAGACGAAAAATGAAAGAAATAGATGAAGGGGGTTGAGAGGAAAAGGAAAGAATCTGGAAGGAAGGGGAGGATTTAATCAAAAGAACGGGAGTAGAGATTCAAGAGGTTTTTCTATTTGTAATTCACTCTTTTAAAAAATAAAATGATAAAAAAGTAAAAAAATGAGAGAAAGAGAGAGTCACGAAAAGACAAAAAAATGGGTTTCTTCCAAAAAAAACTTTATTAAAAAAATGGGAGAGAAAGAAAAAGTCGAAAGGCTCTGAAATGACGATAAGTAGTCCTTAAAAAATAGTGTTGGCTTTAAATTAGAAAAAGGGGGAAAGATGACAAGATGCCAAGTGGCACTTATTGTAGCGAAAATCTATTGCTTCAGTATATTAGTATATGATACTAGCGGAAAAAACCATGGATGCATGGGATGTATCAGTACAAAATATCCATAACATTAGGAAGTATTAGTACAAATAAACCATAACATGAAGTAATTAAAACAATAACAGCAACAACAATAAAAATAGCTGCTCCAACAATTGATACTGCTATTACATCAAACTTTGGGTTATTTGGATGTAAATTTGGTCTATTAAGGCTATATCCACCATTTGGTAGCACTCACATAGACATCTCCTAAACCAAAATTTTATTTAACCTGGTGATTTCAACTATCTTTTCTGTCATACTTGTTTGGATGATTTCAAGCAACTAAGGTGAACATCCAAAAAGAAGCTCACAAGAGGGTAAAGGGTAAGGTCATGTTATAATGGATCTTGCCACCCTATACATGCTCTGCATATGTTTGGGCTTGACATTAATAGGCAACAATTATGACCCTCAAACTCAAGTTAGATTTTGATTCAAGGAAAATCTTATAGTTTGATTACCATAGGTTATAAACACGAATATAAGGACATGTAGAGAAAATGCATTAGTGTTGGTCCCTTCACTCAATGTGTTTCAATGGGAGATACCTGAGCTAAAATCTAAACTTAAATGGATATTCAAAAATGTCAACTCTCTTTGTTTTTCGAGCTCTTTAAATCTGGTGATAAATTTCCAATTCTCCCCAGTTCTTATAGTTTTGTTGCCCCGAAACCTCTCTAAGCGCATCCAAGTTTCACCAGTAATGCTCCCTTCTTTGACCAGATGGGTAATCCACCTGCACATCATCAATTTTTTTTATTTAAAAATGAATGAATCGCTATGCATCCACACCCCATACCTTAGCACAGTAAAATATTCTTAGAAAAAAGAAAAGATAGTCGATAACCAATAGGTTTACACATCTACCAAAACAATAGAAAACAACTTTAAGCCTTCTGCAAAACCAATGCCTTCTGTTGTATGAAAATCACAGTGCTTTGTCCAAACTCTGCAATCCATATAATTGAAAACTTGGAACTGGATTCAATCATTTGTTGGTCTCATCATGTTAAATATATACACCAAAAAAACTTAAAAGATTACTACATTCACAACGTAAATTTTAAGTTCCCCATAACCCACATATTTTTTTTCCCGAAGGCCATAACCTCAAATTGCAAGTAATAATTGTCAACTTAGAGTTTCAGAGAAAATTAATCATATTATTAATGTATTCTCACTCACCTCATTTGTGGAGGTAAAATTGCATCTACCTCAAGATTCCAAAAGTTACCGAAATAGATAATTAATTTTTTGATCCACAAGAAACCTTGACATGATCCCAATGACACCATTCTTTGTTCCAGAGGAAGATGTTAGAGGATCCAAAGTGCTAAACACCATACAACTAAATTTCAAAAAATATAAATTTAAAAACTTAACATAGAATTGAAGGAACAAAACCCAAGAAAAAAAACTTGCAAGCTACGGTCATACACCACCAATTGAATCCAAATAGTCTATATCTAACGTGCACTTATACATTTCATAAAAATAGAACTTTAGGGGAAATGGATAGTAAAAAGATAACTCAATAATCCACCCTTGATTTCACATAAAACTAAAGGTTTATTCAAGATTTAGAAAACAAAATCATAAATCAAGAAACAAATAACACACACACACACACACAGATTTGGCAAATTTATCCTCTATGGGTGAGTGATATATTCATAAAGGTTTGTGGATCCATCTGAAATCAACAAAAAAAGTGAAACTAAAAATTATATGCACTACAATAACTTTGAATGGAATGTAAGACTACACAGGTTGGAACCACTACTAAATCTTAAAATTATAGGCACTACAGACACAACAGGATAAGTTGAAAGGGAACAGACGGCTTGACCATATCTGTATCATGCTACAACCATTAGCAAGGCCTCCAGGAAAATGCTACGTACTGCCAATCATCCATGCCTATAAAATAATCTAAGCATCATATCATCTTTCATGCTCTTCCTCTATATATGCTCAAAGCATATGAAGAACATAAGAAAGGGGATGCATCATCGTCACCCCACCTCCGTAGCCTAGGGTTTTTAGGTGCTTTATCAGAATCAAAGAGAGTGGACGGTTGGAAATCCTCAATAGCTTCAAGAAAGACCACCTCACACTTCTACTGTGGTGAAAATTAAGACAAATAAAGTTTAATAAAGAAAGTGTTACCTTATAAAAGCAAGAAAATAGTAGAGACTGAAAGCATGGGCGTGATTGAGTCAGGTCGGAACACAGTGTAGAACAAACTCAATACTGTTCTTCTAAGATGCCTCCGTTTTATTCTTAATCCTGATAAAAATAAAAATAAAAAGTAACTAAATTATGACTGGAAAACCAAAATGACGGGAAAAAGAGCTGATGAATAAATGGGTAATGCCATACCCCAATCACAAGAAAAATCAGAGAATGATAAGTACACCCAACAAAAAACCCTTCAATCAGAAAGAGAGATAGAATTGACGCTGGAGAAGAGAATGAAAGATTCCATGGAGGTGGAGAGAGATCATGTCGAGTAGCGGAGAACACAAATAGAGAAGTCTTCAGAATGAGGATTTCACTTAAACGGTAACCTGTGACGGATCAAATGAAACCTAGATTGCCATTGTTATCTCTCTTGTCTCTCTGTAGTCACCACTGTTGACAAACCCTTTTGCTCACGTGGAGAGTGAGAGTAGAAGACGAAGGACCTTCTTACAAAAAACAAAAAACAAAAAAGAAAAAGAAAGACGAGGAGGACTTCGGGAAAGAGAAAATCGAGAAGGGGGTCAAAATGTGACTTCGTCTGAAGATAACTCTTCTGGATACTTAAGAAAGAGCGAGAGAGAGAAAACTTAGAAAATTAAAAAATATAAGAAACTGACGAAAATGTCCACAATGCATGTCAAATGACATTTTTTTACGCCTTCCCTTCAAATCCTAAACTCAGAAACTTTTTACTTTTTTCTATTTCCTCGTTAAAAAGGATTTGAATTATAAAGTGACCACGCCAGTACCAATCCACATGTGACATGTCTGACAAAACATGTATGGATAAATAATTATTAATTAAACATGGAACACAGGAGGTATATGGTGATAAAAATGCTTCTGTAGTGTATATGGTGAATTATAAATAGACATGTCTTGTTTTGGGGGGTAAAAGGGTCCAAGAAAGTGTTCATTTGAAAAAGTAGGTGGTCAATAAAAGACATCAAATTCAAAAACACATCATGTGTCAATAAATGCACGATAATAGAGGTCTGTCTCAAAATAGATAATCATTCTCCATTTACTAAATGTATAGTAAGCACCTTATATTAATAAAATGAGAATGATTGTCTGTTTTGAGACACACCTCTAAAAGTGTGCCGTTGATTGACACGTGATTGTTTTTGAATTAGATGTCTTTTACTGGCCACCTACTTTTTCAACTGAACACTTTTTGGATCCTTTTACCTCCAAAACAACACTTGTTTATTTATAATTCACCATATAGACCACAGAGGCATTTTTATCACAGAACATTTGCTTCACAACCTGTCACGGGGTGGCAATTCATGTGGGGGGTTGGGTTGGTATCTTGTGGAGGTAAGGATATATGACTATTCCAGCAAGTGAGCCTGTGTGAACACAGGCATCACATAAATTAGGGCCATCAACGGATCAAATATATAGGTATACTCTATTTGAATTTGTTTATTTAATCGAATATCATATCGGAGTTGAATTCTTTCGGATATTTACAAAAACAATAACAACCTATGAATTATAAAGAAAAGTCAATTGATAGATCAATGAGAAAATGGGGAACTAACTACTGGTAGTTTTCTTATAGGACTATCAATCGGGCCAGGCTGAGCAGGGCAAGGGTCAACTTGAGCCCAACCTAAGGTTTTAAACCCCAGCCCAATCCCGAACCGTTATGCCTAAGCCTAGCCCATTGTAATTATTCAAGCTTCGAGCTAACTTCGGACAACCCAAAATTAAGAGTTCAGTTTTTTTTTTTTTTTTTTTTATTGTGATCAGGCCGACTTCAAGCTAGCCCAAAATAAGTTATTTTTATAGAATTTGGATCAAGTTCGAGCGAATTCAAGGTTTAAAAACTTAGGTTAGAGAATGAAATTATCACCATTGGATTAGATTTAATCCAACGGTAAATATAATGTAAGTTTCAAATCGGGCTTCGGGCTGATTTCATGTTTTATCAACTTCAAGTTGGGCCGAGCTTTGAGCTAAAATAACTTGGGCCCAAACCTGACCCAGCCCAAAACTCAACCTGTCCGGCCTGTCCAATTTTCATGCCAGTCAAGTAGGGCTTCGAGCCAACCTGACCCAATTAACAGCGCTACTTTATTTCATTCAAATTGGGAATGGGAGATGAGAAATGGGTTAAGGTTATGATTATGGTATTATTATGTTGTATTCTACATAACATGTCCTACAACATTATAATATAAATATTAATTATATATTAATTTCAACAGATTCTAATATTTAGTCGAATAATATAATCGGATGTAGATTCATTTGAATCGAGTATTAGCAGATCAAACATGAATCGAATATAGATAGTTGACAACCCTACATAAAATAATGGAATTATAGATTACAATATTAAAATTTGCAACTATAAAATAAACAATAGTACAAAAAATAATTAAATTTTTCCATTTAATTAATGACAGTAAAAAATGTTTTGATAAAGACCGTGACCCAATATAATCAAGCCCTTAACTTGAAAAAACTTAGAGAAAGTTGGATAAAGTTGAGAAGAAACTTATTTATACTCTACAGATGTTAAAGTTACCTTAGTGCAAATTTTGTGTATGATGTTCTGTCTCGGATGTACTATTTGCCTCCTCACAGGAGAGCCGTGTCCTCTGTGACACCTTGTGGTGAGTCATAGGTGAGCCAAGACACAAAGGGGGGTGGGGCCCATACACTTTTTGCAGGCCCCACCCCATCCCCCCTTTGTGTCTCGATTCACCTGTGGCTCACCACAAGGTGTTGCAGAGAATAAGATGCCCCTCACAGGAGGTGTAGGCCCCACACAAAAACATCTTTGACCATTTGTTTCTACCATATTTCACCCAATGCTCCAAATTTCAAACTTCTGTTATACTGATGGGGCAATGAATGGCCAAGCTTTGTTTCAAAAATTCATTTACATGGTATAACTTACTATATTTTATAATGCCTCACGCATGGTGGACATCTTCGCTTCACATCTGAATTCTGCTAGTCGGATCTCTATCAACAATACATGTTGGTGGTTTCATGAGGTGTTTGGTATCTCTGAGAACTCTTGATTAATCAAGCCCCTCTCAACAGTAAACCCTAGTTGACAAACTGTCACACCCCGGATCCAGCTTTTCTTGCCGAATGCCAACGCATGGCATTTAAGGAGAATACATTACCTCATTGATCCTCAGTAAAAACTTTGGTAGCATCTCCCCGTAAATAGGACCCGTGGGAAAATAAATCCCACATCAATAATGGAAGACCTGATATAACACATCAAAAACACTCCAAAGAATATGTATATAAACAACGATGTCCACCAGACAGCCCTCCATTCTCATATAACGAAAAGAATAATTTACAAGAGTCCAGATTTACATGATTTCATACAAAAAGAAGTGTAGTATCCAAAATATACAAAAAAAATATACCCAGATCCACAGAGTTCCTCTAACTTTATGACTATACATGACATAAGAGGACTCTGACTCTACAATATACCTGGTGGCTTGATTAGACTCGCCTCGGATCATGGTCCTCAACATGAGCTACAAGTAGTGGTGCTTCCTCTATGAGATGTTTAATATTTAGGTCAATAACACGCGCCCAGTAAATAAACCACCCTTCAACAATTTATAGTATACACATGCACTCATAATAAACAAGAACCATCATCAAGATAAGCATATAAGATGCAGTCAATAGATGATATCAACAACATAAGATATACATATAAAATGTAACAAATTGATAATGTAAACAACATCGGTCTATCTCAAATAAAGCTGAACATTTGTCATTTCATAAATAACAACAGTAAAAAGAAATAATGATTTGACCTATATTAGGTAATCCCATCAGGTATCATTGTATACAAGAAATAAGCCCCATAATGGCAACTGTACAACCACACCAACCTCATCTCATGGAAATTAGTATATAATACTGCTTCTATATCCCGCCTAGCAATCTTCCCAGCAGGACAGTTGCGTTAGTAGCTCCGGAATGATCAGGTCCGGGGATCCCTTCCACATCTCGAATACGCTGGGACAAGTTCTATGGCCCATGAACCCAACCTAGTGATCTCCCTCTAGAGTCACGTCAGCGGCTCTAAGTCACCATGCCT
>JAOXJP010190015.1:0-12274 GCA_025762735.1 Platanus orientalis | reverse complement strand
TTTTTTTTTTTTTTTTTTTTTTTTTTTTTTTTTTTTTTTTTTTTTTTTTTTTTTTTTTTTTTTTTTTTTTTTTTGCTAAGATCTAACTCAGGTTGTTAAACCCTATATAAGTAACCTAGGCTTTAATACCAATTGAAATTCTTATGAGGTTATCCTAGAGAAGGGTAAATAAGATATTAAAAATTAATTTACCCATTTTTGCAAATATTGGGATTGATTTAATCTTTTAACTTATCTCAAGTGTGTGTGTGTGCTACAAAATACCTACTCAAGTATTTTATCAAACAAATAATGTACATAAAAGTAAAGAAATAAGCAATCACACACTCAATCCACATCAAAAGATTTATAGTAGTTTGGCATAATGGCCTACGTCCACTCTCCTAAAACGCACTACTCAGCCTAGGTATATTTCATTTAGATTGTCTAATATAATCTACGTCAATAACATACAAAACCTATACTACTTGCCATTGGTGAGCCTATCAACAACACTCAGTATCTCCGGCAAGTGTGAACTACTTCCGGTGTCTCTGATGGAAGCAAAACAAGTCAATAGTAAGCATGAATGCAAATGAATGCAAAGGAAAGCAAATATTACCGCAAGTTGGTTGGTGCTGCTAATTCCATAATATGGGTGCTCCTTGTTGAGCTAATATGTCTTAGCTACCCACAAACTTTAAACCCTTGGCTCTAGTGCTCCTTGAGCTCAACCAAGTGTGAGTTCCCTCATAGAAAGAGCTCACCACAAGTTCCCCTCAATAGAAGAAGCTTAGTATTCAAGAGGAGAAAATGAAAAATGATTTTTTGAGAAGATGCTAGCTACTTTGGCTCAAAACAGTGAGAGGCTCTTGGTTTTCTCAAGAGAAGAAGCTCTCAATTTGGTAAACTTTCTAACACACTCTAGTTTGCTTGAAGTGCTTACCCTAATGGGAAAATTTTTCTTTTATAAGGGTGGAGAGCACCCACAACCTTTGGATTGAAATCTTTAAAAGCGGACAACTCTTTAGAGCCTTAGATTTTCAAAAAATAGGGTTTAAATTTTGAAATCAAGCATGGGGGAATAAAATTTGCATTTGACAAATTAACCCCGTGATCATGCCTCGTAATCGATCACAGATCTCCTGATCGATCACAAACCTAGCTCTATGCTTGATTTACTCGTGATCGATCACAAGGTCAAGCACTCAGGATATGATCCTTCTCATGATTAATCATGACAGAAGAGGCATGGTATTCAGGACTCTTAGTTAGGACCTAGATCTGGGTCATGATCGATCACGAGATCTGTGATCAATGAGGCCCTGATCTGCTGAACACCTTTGAGGCAGCACAGGGGTTATTCTTTAGGCCTTCTTTCCTTGGGTCTTTTAGGGGTTTTACCATTGCTCTAAGGTTTCCTTTTAGGTCTATAAATGACATAAAATGCATATTTTATACCTTGAGTGGAGTGGAAAATCCGAAGTTTCTTCTAGTCCTCTTCCAAGCCTTTGGTCCTACATGTCTTTTAGTCTCGATCATGTGAGCTAATGGGACACTTACAAGACACTAAGACCACACTCTAGTTTTTTCTATGGGATTAGCATTACATACATTAACAGCATAAGTGTCAGACAATAAAGTGCACCAATCCTCTATCCACTCCTTAAAAGATCTTCTTATTTCTCGAGTCCTTAACCTCAAAGGGGAGTTAAACCAGACTGGCTGTGAAAATTCACAGTTGAAGAACAAATGATCAACTGTTTTCATTTTTTTCTTACAACAAGGGCTAAAAGGATCTATCAAACTATTAAACTTAGAAAGATTCCCTTTCATAGCAACAACATTAGATAAGCATCTCCAAATGAATATTACAACACATGAAGGAATGTTTTTGAGTTTTCATAATGCCTTGAAAGTTTTGAAGAGATATCATCCAACTTAGTGAAGGAAGAATACTTCCTCTTGATAAATTGAGTGTATGCGGATTTAGTTAGAAAATTACCTGATGAGGTGAGTGTCCAAATTGCACTGTCATTGTCATGCCTATCCACTTCACTAGTATGAATTTTTCATATAGCTTCTACCTCATGTATAGGAAATATATCCTTCAGAATATCCGTCCTCTAGTTGCAAGTGGATGGGTCAATAAGTTAGCTACTTTCTTCTTAGGAGATCCCGTAATGTTTGCAAAGATTCTATAGAATGGAACACCAAGGATCTAAGGGTCTTCCCTAATGTTGACATTGTGATCACTTGCAATAGACCAGCACAATCCTTCTTTGAGTAAATTTCAGGTACCAAGAATGGCTCTCCATGTAAATGATATTGTTTTGGTTTGTTTCACCTCCCATAAGCTTGAATTTCTTAAACATCTCACCCTTACAATTTGACTCATGTATCTTCAAGATTCTTAATAAGCCTACATCCTAGTTTGGCAACTAGTGCATTGTTGACAGCTTCTATCTCTCTAATTCCAAGGCCTCCATTCTCTTTTTTTCTTGAAAAATGTTCTAAGCTTTAAGGTATGGCATGCTTTTACCTTCTTGTTTTCCCCATCAAAAATCTCTTTGGAGCCCGTTGATTTGTTTGCAGATGGATTTTGGAATGAGATTGATGGTTATGTGGTAGGATGGAATGGATGTCAGTACTTATTTGATCAAAATGGTTTTGCTAGGTTGGGAAAGCAGCTTGGCCTTGCAACCTTTTAGCTTGGTTTGGTATTTTATAAGCAGAAACTCATATGTGTCCTTCTTGGTATCCTTTTGTATGAAAAGTTTTCTAAGATATTTGTTGTCTTTTTCCATCAACTGAACACCCAGAAAGTTGAGAAATTCTGACTTTCTTTCTTCATTGATATTCTTGCTAAAATGAAAGGCTGATTTTTCAAAATTCACCTATTTACCCGACCATTTCTCATAAGTCTCCAAGGTGAGTTTGAGATTTTATGCTTCCTGCAAATTAGTTCTTCCAAAAAAAAATGAATGTCATTAACAAACATTAACTATGAGATCATTGGTGTATACTTGTTAACTCTGGTGCCTTTATATTGTCCTTAGTCCACCATCTTGTTTATTATGTGGGATAAAACTATGGAACAAAGGATAATAAGTATGGAGAAAGAGAAAGAGGACAGCCTTATTTGATTCCACGACTTGGAGAAATATTGCCTTCTAGGCTCTCATTAATGAGAATAGAGAATCTAGCTCCTCTTACTCCTAACATGGTTAAATCATGAATTTTATTCTAAAAACCAAACCCCTTGAGGATAGAACTGAGAAAGTCTTATTCCAGTCTATCATATGCTTTCTCCATGTCCAACTTCGAGGCAAATCCTCTATTTTTTACCTCTCATGGATTTCATGAAGTGGAAAATTTCCTAGGGAATAATGATATCATCTGTTATTTGTCGTCTTGGTACAAATGCGCCTTGAGTATGTGAAATTAGTTTATCCAAGAGTGGTTTGATACGCCTAGCAATAATCTTAGCATCAACTTGTACGTGATATTGCATAGAAATATTAGCCTATAATCTACAAGGGTCTCCACCACTTCTTGGAATAAGAGCAATATAGTTTTATTGATCTCCTTTAAAATTGAGCTATCTCTAATTGCCTGTTGAACTAGCATTACCAGTAATATCCCAGAATTTCTGGTAGAACATAGCCAGGATACCATCAGAGCCAAGAGCTTTAAGGGAATCCATGGAATTTAATGTCTCATTGATTTCCTTCATACTAGGTATAGCCTCCAAATGCTCATTTTCCTCTCTTGAGATTAGACTGTCTATAAAGATAAGTTCTTGGTCGATAGGATTGGGATGGTTGGATGAAAAGATTGCATTGAAATACTAAGAGAAAGTCATGGTGATGTCTTTTTCATCATTTGAGAATTCACCATATGGCACATGGAGCAAATTCTATTCTTTCCCCTTCTATTGAGAGTAGAGATGTGCAAAAAAGCTATGTTTTTGTCCCCTTCTTCCCTGATCCATGAAAACATAGATCTTTGCTACCAGTAGATTTCCTCTCTCTCTCTCTCTCTCATATAAATTTCTCATTGTTTATTGGCATGATTTTTTTGCCTTTCGTCCCATTTTAGTGATCTCAATAATAATAGAGTTAGAAAGGTGACTACTGATTTTCCATTTGAAGACTTCCTTAAGGACCAGTCTGGTTGCCTTGAATTGTATAGAAAAGAAAAGAAAATCCCACGAGAAAAGGAAAGAAAAGAATCATTAGAAAAACATGAGAAAACCAGCTTTTCATTGCAACCAGACAGCTTAAAAATGCCTTTTAGAGAAAATTTTATCATGAGAAAACCTTTTCATGGCAACCAGACAGGGCCTAAAAGTGACTGAATTATATAATTCATTTGGAATTGGGACTTGGGACTTGGCATCTTTGAAAAAGAAAAGCTATCTCTAGATGCATTGATACATTCAGACATGGTGCCCGCAAAGGGAGCCCCTCAACAACACCAACAAATAATTACGAAGCATCTAGTTACACAAGAATCTAGGCCTTGTAATTGTGGTCGGCATCCCAAACTGGCCAAGAAGAGATAAGAGTTTCAGCCCGGAAGATTCTCTACTGGTAGAATCAAACACTTTTTCTAGCAATTCAAAAGACAAAAAGAATAATCAATTGTATATTATTCAATTGTTTCCGTTGGTCATTGTCATTATAATATTAGTCAGAAGATGAACATCCAAAAAGAAAATTAAAATCATATGCCTAACTCTGAGAAAGTTCTCGGCTGCGCTTGGCAGCAGCTACAATGGCATTCATCAAGATCCCACGGAATCCACCCTTCTCCAACTCGTGAATTCCAGCAATGGTAGTTCCTCCTGGTGAAGCAACATCATCTTTGAGCTGACCTGGATGCTTCCCTGTGTTAACGGCCATTGATGCTGCTCCCAACACCTACAAAAAATACATTTTTTTCCAATAAGTAATGCAGATGTATTTACCCCATATTGGAATGTAATCATGGAATTACCTTATATTAACTGAGAAAGTATATGACAGGGTTCATAGAGAGATCTCTAGTGGATTTTGGAAAAGAGAGGGATCTCAAGTAGAAATACTGACATAATTAAGGATATGTATGATGGAGCAATAATTAGTGTTAAAACTAAGGGAAAGACGAGAAAATTTCCAATAACCGTAGGTTTACACAATGGATCTGCATTGAACCCATATCTCTTTGCATGGTATGGATGAGTTGACTAAACATATACAGTAGGTCCCATGAAATATGTTGTTTGCTGATGAAATAGAGTTTTTTTTTTTTTTTTAATGCAATAGGTTTAATTAACAAAGACTAGAGAAGGGGAAATCCTATGCCAGAACCATGGAGGGATGTTTTAGAATTGATAAGATAACAGAATATATGGAGTGCGGTTTTAGTAAAAATAGTAGATGAGGAAATAGTTAAAATTGATGATCAAAAGCTATACCCCAATCATCCATAAAGGAGAGAACAGATGGGATGCTGCACATAGAATTAGAGCAAGGTGGATGAAGTAGAGAGGTGCTTCTGGTAGGGGTGACAATTCGTGTAGGTGGGTCAGGTTCGTGTCGTGTCGAGATAAGGGTATACAACTATATGGGTCAACCCAAACCCAACCCATTTATTAATCATGTCAAAGCAGGTCGACCCGTTTATTTTGTGTCGGGTTCACATTGTCAAAGTTAAGGGTATACGACTTTATGAGTCAACCCAAACCCAACCCATTTATTGTGTCAAAGCAGGTCAACCCTCTTTGACCCGAAACACATTTACTGTCAACCCTAACCCACTTATTTTGTGTCGGGTTCATGTCAAGTTCACGTGTCATGTCAAACATTGCCACCCCTAGCTTCTGAAGTGTTGCATGATCATACCATTAAAAAAAAATATTCGATAATTATCATACCATTAAAAATTAAAGAAAATTTTTTATAGAACACCTATAAGACCAGACACTTTCTCTGGAGCAAAATGTTTGGTAATCAAGAAGCAACATGTAGTTGAGATGAGGGTGTTAAAGTAAGTTAAGTGGCAAGACTAGAAAGGATAGAATTAAAAATGAAGGCCAATGACTACTTTAAAAGTACAGAGGAAAATGATAAAAGTTGGCAGATTCGTGTAGCAGATCCCAAATGATTGGGAAAAGGTTCTGTTGAGTTGGTATGACCAAATGATCTCAAAAGAACTTTTGATGGAATGTTTGTCAATATATTAAAATGAGTGAGCCATTGGACAAGTGATCATTCAGTATCAAAAGGAAACAAGATGAAATGGTAAGCTTGATTAAATTTTAGAATCCTTGCAACAGTAGTTTAACTTACGGTCTGAGAAGCTAAACACAATGCAAGTTCCCGTGGTAGACCAGCAGCTACTCCTCCATCAGCCATAGCATCTATTGCTAGATATATATACGCTGGGCCGCTACCACTGAAAATTATGTATATGATTATTTAGTACACACACAGCACATAAAACTCCTTTAATACCAATGTCTATAAGCAAAGCCATAGACTAAGGTAAACTGCCATCCAAGTTGTAGAATTTGTGCAATACATCAATATGCCACATGCCATACCTCAGGCCAGTCACTGCATCAAACAACTTCTCCTTAACTGTCCATATCTTGCCAATTGCTCCAAACAGAGTAGCTATTAATTCTCCATCTTCTGGAGTCGCTTTTTCTCCCAAGCTCATAACTAAGTAGAAGCAAGTACATTATTAGAACTCTACTGACTTTTCACCCCTAAAAAGATAGAATATTTATGATTATGAGTTAGCAAGACCTGAAATTTGATCTGTAAAAAGGACTAGAATATTTAAACTTCCACAGAATCCATCAATATAATAAGATATATAACTGAAGGTTTTCAGGGTGATAAGAAAATGCTAGTGATTCTATTGGACATTTACAGCTTCCCATTTTTTCAAGAATTTACATTTACTTTCTACGACATTTAAAGAGACTATGTTGTCCATCATTACATTATTTCAATTCATTTGGACATGGCCAGCTTCCCACTACTACCCCATCTACAGGAAGCAAAAAGGTAACAAAATTTCATTTCTTTAATAAAAAAGATTAAGAGGTGCAGATTTTTTTTCTTTTTTTTTTTTTTGGTAAACAGAGGTGCAGATTAACCATAACAAAAGCATGTATAATACAGTTAAGGAATCAGTGAAAATTAAATTAAACACATAAAAGCATTTGTAAAAATAAGCAGATAAGGTGTTTGTTAATTAAGGTACCAAATAATCCATAACAAAACATCAAATGGCAAGTCAGAGAAATGTTGACAAGAAAATTGTTACCTGATGCTCCCTCACCAACAGCAGCAGGAGTATTTGGCATCACTCTAATAAATCGACCAT
Organism: Platanus orientalis; assembly: GCA_025762735.1. Classification (NCBI taxonomy): domain Eukaryota; kingdom Viridiplantae; phylum Streptophyta; class Magnoliopsida; order Proteales; family Platanaceae; genus Platanus; species Platanus orientalis. Next base: position 4,912 of record JAOXJP010190015.1, on the reverse strand, counting down.
GACCAACCCATTCCTAAATGCAACACAGCCAATTTACTTCAATAACAGAAGTATTAATAAATTAAATTATGAAACATAAAAGGATAACCTGAATTTAGAATTGCATACATAAGGATGATAAGATGCTGGGTCATAAAAGCAGAAAGACAAAAATGAAGGTGGCAAGAAAACTCAGTAGCCAAAAATTTCAGAAAGAAGAATTGATAATCTGTAAAAAAATAGTTTATATATTTCATAACATGCAAAAAATAAAAAATGTTCTAGTAGTGACTTTCTTTTCACTTTTCAGATAAAGAAAAAGTGTTCAGTTATCCCGATCGACAAATCTCAAAAAAGATAAACAAACATATCAAAACTGGTTAAGATAAAAGGAATTGTGTTGAAATCTTTTAGGATATCTTTTGTAGTCTTCTAACATTTTATGCATTAACAATCTAACATGGATATCTTCTGCATATCATTAAGGTAATAAACAAGATATGCTGTATGTGAGTGAGGGGGTGGTGGTGTATGCAAGAGTTGATCCAATCACTTCAGGATGGATCAAGGCATTGAGCCGATTTCGACCAACACATATAGAATAATTAATAGATTCCAGAGTGATAAATCTGAGCTAGTCTTGACTTTGTAAAAACTATGGTACAACCAAGATTTTATCAATAGATAGATGTACCCCATTGTAAAATATTCAAGACATGAAAACATGACTGAGAATATGACATTTTGATCCCATCTTCATTCTTCAATTTTGTGTCTCTATAGTGGATCATGCTCATCAATCAGTCATCAAAATGGTTCACTTATAAAATGAGAAGTCATATTGTTTTATAGGCATCATCAATGGCCCTGAGAAACTTACATGGAATGTGCATGATAACCAAGACAATGACACTTCACAATAATGTGATGCAGACATCAGTGCTACAGCCTATGTGGGGCCCACACGTGCATCCATGGAAGACTGGATGGATTAGAGAAATCACACTAGCTGATTTTTTTAACAATTCATGATCATTCATTCATTATTGAAAATTAAGGTTACAAGAGTTATTTATAGGCTCCAATAAATGGGGCATCCAGCCCTATTGAACAAATTAACGAAACTGCACCTGCACAGAAAAGTATGCAAAAACGTATGAAACTTTAATAAACACTAAAAGACAAAGATTAAAACCTAATGGTCGAACCATCAGACCCCTCATCTAATATGTGGAAATGACAAAAATACCCCTGAAAGCACATAAAACCATGTAAACAATAAAGAGACATAAAAACATGACTATCTTTATTATGTTGCTCTGTCTATGTGGGGCCCACACATGCAGCCATGGAGGACAGTACTCATTATGTCGATTGGATGGATTAGAGACATCACACTAGATTTTTCTTTTTCTTTTTTTCTGTTATTGAGGGATGTCCCAACATTAGGATATATGTGTCTTTATTGCTTTTGTTTTAGGGGTATTCTAGGAATTTGCTTCATTATTTGTGTAGACAATTTAAAAGGACTTGTATTTTGAACTTCATAAATATTTTATGAGATGCCATTGACGGCTACATGTAGGAGTGGCAATGAGCCCAGCTAGCTCGGCTCAACTTGAAGCTCGACTAGTCATGAGCCAAGCCTGAACCTCATTTTAAACTCACCGAGCCAAGAGCTCGTTTTCCAAACGAGACTAAGCCGAGCTTCACTAAGCTCAGCTCACTAAAAGCTTGTCTCGCTAAAGATCAGTTTGGTTAATTTTTTAATTATATATAGACACATATATGTGTGTGTGTGTGTGTGTGTGTGTGTGAAAATAGTAATGTTCAAAAAAGAAAATTTGGGTTAATGGGCTATTAGGCTCTTGAGCCTTTATTTCTGGCTGGCAAGCCGAGTCAAGCCTCTACTTCTACAAGCCCGAGCCAAGCCTGAGCTTTGCCTTCGTGTGACAAGCCCAAGCTGAGCTGGGCAAAGCTCGGCCCGTTGCCACTCCTAGCTACATGGATTCCCATGAAAGGATTTGATTTTGGGTGTGAAACCTTCATATTTTCTGATCCTTGGTGAGAAACCTTAATGATCTAGTCGATTCTTGGGTGTGAAACCTTGCTGATCAATTGATCCTTGGTGAGAAACCTTGTTGATCTAATTGATCCTTGGTTAGAAACCTTGTTGATCCAGAGTTCTGCTAGAGTACCACATCCATTGTGCTCCTTACACTCCTCAGTTCCTGCTCATATTTCCAGAGAAAGAAAAACCCAACCCTGAAGATTTCCGCATCATCCTTCGTGGGTTCTGTCTAGCAGTTCTAAGTCCTTGAGAGGTCATAAGTTTCTGGAGTTATGTTGCTATTTGGCCTTCTCTCTGTCTTAAGAACATCAACTCTTCTCTGCAGAAATACTCATCATGGATTCCAAGCATCTCTTCTTTGTGTTTTCTGAACAGTCGTACACATCTGTAAGTGAGTTTTAAAATTTCTCCAGGCCTGAGATGTTCTAAGGATTTGTTGAGTACCTTTCTCCTTTTGATTGGCCTACATTGTTCCTGATGTGGAAATATCTGAGTATGATATTTGTACGTCTTGACTTATGCTGTAAGTTCCTTCCCATCTTTATAAAGCGTGTGCAACCACTGGAAGTTATCTGAGACTTTATTTGATCTGATCATATAATATAATCTGCTGGATTATTGGTGACTAATTGAGGACTGCACTTTCTGTTTCTTGTGTTTGGGAACTTTGTACAGGAACATGAGTTTTGACATTTGGCTGCACTTTTCTCAACCAAATTAATTGATTTTTGGTAGGATCCTTGCTTTCCTAAAGAAATAGAAGTCTGCTAAATTCCATGGCAATATAATACCCCTTACCTAAATTTACGTCACTGAATACTTGTGGCCGCAGGATTTTAGCACTCTAATTCAGAGAGTTATTTTAACCCAAACCCAGAGGACATATGGTTTTGAATCCTTCCTACTTGAAATGAGGGCCCATAACCTGCAGGATCAGTAAAACCTCTAACCCATCCTACATCAAATATGGTATAAGAGCGAAGCCTGGAAGATTGTTCTTGGAATTAGGAATAGATTTGTTATCCCATCCAGGAAAGTAATTAATGTTCTCTAATTAGTGCCAGGTATGAGGATAACTGGATTTCCACAAAGTTCATTGAAAAAATCTTGCGAAATTCGGTAGATCAACTTTATTGTGAATATTCGGAAGAAGGTTTTGTCATTCAATTCAAGCAGGGAGAATATGTTGATCATGCTGATTGCAAAATTATTCCTTTTGGAAGCTCATACGGTAGTGCTGGGAAAGAAATGGATTAATGAAAGAAATGCCACTTTTGACGATGAGACACATTTATTGTGAAGTTTTAGCCATGGTACATGAAAGAAAAGGCAAGATGAGATTGTTACAGAAGTTGATGAGAAAAAATTTTCACTGCCAAATCAAGCCTTTTTTTTTTTTTTTTGCTGAATAAGCTACCACTTTATATGAACATATGGATGTCTTAGTTAAGCTGGGTTCACAAGAGATTATACAGCAAACTGTTGACACTTCTCTTCTGAATGAGACGAGGGAATTCATTGAAGAACAAGCTCTTGATGTGCCCAAGAAAGTAAGTTGTCAATTGAATTGTCTGATATGATTCCATATGAACAACACGAAGAACTATACTTTGAAGTTTTTTCAAAACAAATCAACAAGCCAATTGTAAGAAGAAAGGTCAACATCAAAGATTTCATTATGGAGAACATGATACATGGTTAACCGTCAAAGTTACCCAATGTTTCTAATCCTTCATCACTACAAAACTCGAGATTGAGTTTTTTCAAAACAGGGGAGAATGATGCAGGCATCAGTGCCACAGCCTATGTGGAGCCCATACATGCAGCTATGGAGGACAATACTCATCTTGTCGATTGGATGGATTAGAGGCATCATACTAGATGTTTTCTTTTTTCTTTTTTTTATTATTGGGGGGATGTACCATTAGGATATAGGTGTCTGTATCGCTTTTGTTTAATCAGGGGTATTTTAGGAACTTGCTTCATTATTATGTGTGTAGGGTGAAAATTTAAGAGGATGACTTGTATTTTGAACTAAATGAATATTATATGAAGTGCTAATGACTGCTACCTTGATTCCTAAGAAAGGATTCAATTCTTGGGTATGAAACCTTGACTTTATTGATCCCAGGGTGAGAAACCTTACTAATCCAGATCTAATTGATCCTTGGTGAGAAACCTTGATGATCCAGGTAACTTTAAACTGTCTTTTACTTCTCTTTTCTCTATTTAATGGTGGTAGATTGATCATAGAGACCAGAAAACTGATTCCCTTTAATCGTTAACTCGTAAATCTTGAAACAGACCCATATTTCCCCTACCACTTTCTTTCTTTTTCTTTTTTTTTTTTTTTTTTAGATCAGACACTTTCCTAATCCCAAGATAGCACTCGTGCTCCGATTTTGGATCAGAAAATATTCTGATATATATTGGCAATCGTGCAGCCCCTGTTGTTTGTACATCTGATTTGGAGTCTCATGTGGCTGCAATAGTGCTCACACAGCTCTGATTGCTCCTTTGTGTCCATGATCCCATCAGCCATATCTGATTCTCTATGTTTATTTAACAGCCCTTCCTTCCATAACTTAATTTTCTATTATTCTTTTATGTATGAACAATCGGATGGACTGATTAGAGTTCTTATTCACTACTGGCCATCAATCTTGGCATGATCTTTACTTTCTGTTATAACCTTGATGCTGTAATGTATATTTTTCTATTCTAAAGAATCCCGTATAGACAGTTGGTTATGATTTTCATGTTCTAAAGTAGGATATTGATTGTGCTGTGTAGAAAACCTGTTTTAACTATTCTATTAGTTCTAGTTTTATGGGAATGTAACTGAATGGATCTATATATAAT